>JAWQFJ010003022.1:59326-133101 GCA_034096865.1 Theodoxus fluviatilis
TCCGAGGATGCCACTCGGCCTTGGGACAGCGTGAAGGAAGTGCGCAGTCAGACACAGGGAGGGGGAGGGAGGGTGGAAGCAAGGCGGGCACTGTGCCCATGTCAGCAGACACCAGGTTTCAGTGGGAGGACTCTCATCAGGGCTCAGTCACACATGAGGGGGCAAGAGATCTGAGGCAAAGCTGGGTGGGTTTGCTGCAAAGCAGTGCGATTTGGGAATGATGAAGATTGTTAGGAGTTTGAGTGCAAAGGCAAACTTAACTTTGTGCTAGGCTAAAAGGAAACCCCGCAACTTTTGATTTACAGATATTTCCTATGGGAAAAAAGAGAGTCAAAATAACCTTTGAGTTACTAAAAACACTGAAAATAAAGGGATATAAATTTATTTTTATGCATGTGGTCATTTATGCATACATGATCAAAGAAAAATGTTACATTAAAATTGTTATGTGCAGTCAAGCTACTAAAGCCTGAATGACAAATGTTACATAAAAAAGTGTATAGTGCAGTCAAGCTATGAAAGCGTGCATGACAGAGGCAGACAAGCCAGTGAAGCTCATCATTCTATTCAATGCTATCTGTTTCAATCTATTTGGGTCTGAGGTACTAAGAGAAAGAAAGAAAGAAAAAAGAAAGAAAGAGAGGAAGAAAGAAAGGAAGAAAGAAAGAAAGAAAGAGAGAAAGAAAGAAAGAAAGAAAGAAAGAAAGAAAGAAAGAAAGAAAGAAAGAAAGAAAGAAAGAAAGAAAGAAAGAAAGAAAGAAAGAAAGAAAGAAAGAAAGAAAGAAAGAAAGAAAGAAAGAAAGAAAGAAAGAAAGAAAGAAAGAAAGAAAGAAAGAAAGAAAGAAAGAAAGGAAAAAAAAGAAATCATAATCCAGGGTATCACAGCAGACATTTCAGACAGAGCTACCATGATCCTACGTCTACTGCAGCAACTCTCTATATCATTCTACATTGGGGTCATGCAAGTGTCTTCCCAGCGATGCTCTGCTTCCTGACAGAGCGATGGACTCCCCTGTCTCTCCTTCTGCAGTCGATACATCCAAGCTCTACTCAAGGTGTCATCTGTACAGACAAGTATCTAGGTATACACAAGCTGGCTGGGACACCTATACCAGAAAATAAAAACAAAACACACAATCTTCATCCAACCCAATAATTTCCTAATCTTATCACAATTAAATGCATCAATCTCACCAAGCTAAGTACCCTTCTCTATCTATTCTAATTTCTGCAACCCAAAGAAATCTTCTGCACTATTTCTTTCACAATCACTGCCAGCCTCTGCCCGTTTGTAATACCACTCCTGTCTTCTCCATTCTTATATCTATTCTGCACTTCCAACTTTACAAGTGCCGAAATCACAGCACCCCACTCCAGCAGGACCTTTACAAACACTGCCAGCCTTTGCAGCTCATACCTGGGATTGCTTCTCTCCCAGTCCATTACCCACGACTCTCCCATTCCCTCCACTATCACTGCCACCCTCTGCACTCTCACCTTTGCCAGGCACCCTGTGTGCAGACAGCAGTTCCTGGCTGCGGACACCGTCCTGGGATTTGCTCTTCTCCCTCAAGGACTGCAGCACCTCCACCCCCTCACCCACCCTGGGGGCCGTGGGGAGCAGTCTGGCAGTTCCCCCCTCCCCCTCCTGCCTCTCCTGGGTGGGGAAGCTGCCAGACAAGGGAGGCAAGTCTGGGTAGGAGCAGGTCACTGCCGAGGGGATCAGGGTGGCTGGGGATGACGTGGATCCCTGAAGGACAAGATGGGACGTGATGACTGCATCAGCTCACTGACTACGGAAGTTTTCTACAGAGCAGCAATGGATAG
The DNA here is from genome assembly GCA_034096865.1 of Theodoxus fluviatilis. Lineage (NCBI taxonomy): Eukaryota > Metazoa > Mollusca > Gastropoda > Cycloneritida > Neritidae > Theodoxus > Theodoxus fluviatilis. Next base: position 61,154 of record JAWQFJ010003022.1, read on the forward strand.
TTGACTAAGAAGGCATTTGCATATGCAGCTAGTTATGTGACTAAGCATCTCACTATGAAATTCATGTGGCAGAAAACTGATTTGAAAAATGTCATCACAATGAGTAAAAATATTCTTATGAAACTGCACATGAAGCATGACAAGAGTAACTTTCTTTCCCTCCATAACTTTCTTATCACAATGATCAAGAAGCTCTTAAAAAAATGATCAAAGAGCAGACAGAGAGGAGCTCCAAACATTTATTCCTTACTTCCATACCATTTTTCACTTCCTCAAAAATGCTTACCCAACTTGAGCACAGAAAACACTGAATAACTACAAAGAAATACCATCTCAGTTCAAGAGCATTGTCTTTCGTCATGTCCTTGAAAAACCTCAGGAGGAGTGTGATAAGCAGGGAGGTCTAGAGAGCCCAAGACGGCCAGTACCTGTGCTGCCATGGAGAAGAGGGGAGAGATCTCTAGCTGCTCTAGATTGCACTTCTTGCAGGGAGCAAAGGCCAGCAGACTCTCTATCCCCGACAGGTCTAGCGGTGTGCTGCAACCAGGAGGGAAGGAGCATGAATATTGGATGGGTGGGTGGGTGGGTGGATGGACGGACGGATGGACGGACGGACAGACGGACAGACGGATGGGTGGATGGATGGATGTATGGACAGATGGAGAGATGGATGGAGGGATACATGTATGCATGGTTACAAAGACGCATGGATGAATAGATGGATGGATGGAAGAATGCATGGTTGGATGGATGATGGATGGATGATGGATGGATGGATGGATGGATGGATGGATGGATGATGGATGGATGGATGGATGGATAGATGGGATGGATGGGATGGGTGGATGGATGGACAGGTGGTTGGATGGCTGGATGGATAGATGAATGTAGGGATGCATGGATGGATGAACAGATGGATGGAAGAATGGATGGATAGATGGATGTAGGGATGCATGGATGGATGAACAGATGGATGGATGAACAGATGGATGGAAGGATGGATGGATGGATGGATGGATGGATGGATGGATGGATGGATGGATGGATGGATGGATGGATGGATGGATGGATGGAGGAATGGATGGATGGATGGATGGATGGATGGATGGATGGATGGATGGATGGATGGATGGATGGATGGATGGATGGATGGATGGATGGATGGATGGATGGATGGATGGATAGATGGATGGATGGATGGGTAGATGGATGGATGGATGGATGGATGGATGGATGGATGGATGGATGGATGGATGGATGGATGGATGGATGGATGGATGGATGGATGGATGGATGGATGGATGGATGGATGGATGGATGGATGGATGGATGGATGAATGGATGGATGGATGGGTGGGTGGATGTAGAGAAGCAGGGATGGATGGACAAATGCATGGAAGGATGCAATTATGGATGGACATAAGAATGAATACCTGGATGGATACCTGGATGCATGAATGGATGATGCATGCATGCACAGTAAAAGAGATGTGGATGAGGTCAAAAGAAGTGGGAAATGACAAAGAAGTTGTAGTAGAGAAATGGGATGGGCAGATGGAGGGGAGAATGAAAGGACACAAACACAGGAAAAGCATACTTGAGTATTTCACTGAACTCTGGGATGGCCGCTGCCAGCTGCTGGAGGTGTTCCTCTGTGATGGGAGGCAACAGGTGGTCAAAAGGTTCTGGAGCAGTTGCCTGCAAGGACAAGAAGGGTAAGATGGACATGATGGACAAGATGGACAAGATGGTCAAGAAGGACAAAAAGGACAAGATGGACAAGAAGGATAAGATGGACAAGAAGGACAAGAAGGACATGTAGGACAAGATGGACAAGATGGACAAGATCAGACCTGTTTACCCCTAAAACTTTGCATGTGTAGTTTGTGTGAGCAAAAGTGAAGAAATGTGTAGTTTTGTAATTGAATGTGTAGAATTTCCGGGGTCGGCTCTCTATTGCGGGGGGGGGGGGGGGGGGGGGGGGGGGGGGGCGCTAATACTATTTTTTGGTCAAAAGTTCTTAAGACCATTATGATTCTTTTCCCCTAAAACGCAAAAAAAAAACATAATTTTTGTTACTTTTTTTTAAACTTTGAAATTTTTTCGTTTTTATTTTTCTATTGCGGGGGATCGCTATTGTCCTAAAAGTAAAAACGCCTAAAAAACAAAAACATTTTTGTTACTTAATTTTTTTTTCGGGTTTTACTGATAGCGCTCAGCCTAGGCCGCACCCACCACCCCGCCTGACTGACTTAGCCTGTCCGGGGAGTTTCACCTAAACCCGGACGCGTTACTTTTTGTCACTTTTGTGTCCAACATCAGCGTCGGGCCCTGGACAGACCTGGGTACCCCAAATTTTGCCTCAGCGTACTCACTGGTTCAGATAAGCGTATTTTTATAAAACTGTGCGTATTTTTTGCGCTGACCGACAATTGCAAAAATGCAGCTTTTGGTTTGCATACAAAGAGGCAATGCAAGTGAAGAGTTACCTCCCCCTTGACCGCTAAATCCAGCTGCTTAGTTGAAGCGAAACTATGGGAGAGAGAGAGGGAGGGAGAGAGATAGGGAGGGGAGAGAGAGAGAGAGAGAGAGAGAGAGAGAGAGAGAGAGAGAGAGAGAGAGGAGAGAGAGAGAGAGAGAGGAGAGAGAGAGAGAGAGAGAGGGGAGAGAGAGAGAGAGGGAGAGAGAGAGAGAGAGAGAGAGAGAGGAGAGAGAGAGAGAGAGAGAGAGAGAGAGAGAGAGAGAGGGGAGGAGAGAGAGAGAGGGAGAGAGAGAGAGAGAGGGAGAGAGAGAGAGAGGAGAGAGAGAGAGAGAGAGAGAGGAGAGAGAGAGAGAGAGAGAGAGAGGGAGAGAGAGAGAGGAGAGAGACAAGAGAGAGTGAAGAGAGATAGAAGAGAGGAGTGAGAGAGAGAGAGAGATAGAGAGAGAGAGAGAGAGTGAGAGAGAGAGAGAGAGAGAGAGTGACAGAGAGAGAGAGAGAGAGAGAGAGAGAGAGAGAGAGAGAGAGAGAGAGAGAGAGAGAGAGAGAGAGAGAGAGAGAGAGAGAGAGAGAGAGAGAGAGAGAGACACAGAGAGAGAGACACGCATCAAGCACGCTCCTCCCTGCAAATGTTATTTTTAAGATTGCCTGACCCACTTCTTACTCCAGTATCATGTAGCAGCGCGGCTACACTAAACAGCCCTGGGAACGGCCGTGCGCTGCGGGATGCCTAGGTGACCAGTGTCCTCCTGTAGAGATACATAGTTTCGCTTCAACAGCCCGATTCAGCGCCTGCTGGACGGCCGTGGCACGCGGGTTGGCAGTAAAACATGGGTCGGAAAAAAATCTGTCAAGCGAGATGATGAAAATTGCGGATTGTGATATGCGTAGCCGAAACAATACCGTTTGCGTAGGAAACAATAGACTTGCATAGTTGCGTAGTATAGTGTGCAAATGCGTAGTTTACTACGCTCAATGCGTAGAGTAAACAGGTCTGCAAGATGGACAAGATGGACAGGATGGACAGGATGGACAGGATGGACTAGAAGGACAAGAAGGACAAGTAGGACAAGAGGGACAAGAGGGACAAGAGGGACAAGAAGGACAAGAGGGACAGGATGGACATGTAGGACAAGATGGACATGTAGGACAAGATGGACATGTAGGACAAGAAGGACAAGATGGACATGTAGGACAAGATGGACATGTAGGACAAGATGGACATGTAGGACAAGATGGACATGTAGGACAAGATGGACATGTAGGACAAGATGGACATGTAGGACAAGATGGACAAGAAGGACATGTAGGACAAGATGGACAAGATGGACATGTAGGACAAGATGGACATGTAGGACAAGATGGACATGTAGGACAAGAAGGACATGTAGGACAAGATGGACAAGATGGACAAGATGGACATGTAGGACAAGATGGACAAGATGGACATGTAGGACAAGATGGACAAGATGGACATGTAGGACAAGATGGACAAGATGGACATGTAGGACAAGATGGACATGTAGGACAAGATGGACATGTAGGACAAGATGGACATGTAGGACAAGATGGACAAGATGGACATGTAGGACAAGATGGACAAGATGGACATGTAGGACAAGATGGACATGTAGGACAAGAAGGACAAGAAGGACAATGTGGACATGTAGGACAAGACGGACATGTAGGACAAGAAGGACAAGATGGACAAGATGGACATGTAGGACAAGATGGACAAGATGGACATGTAGGACAAGATGGACATGTAGGACAAGATGGACAAGATGGACATGTAGGACAAGATGGACAAGATGGACAAGATGGACAAGATGGACATGTAGGACAAGATGGACAAGATGGACATGTAGGACAAGATGGACATGTAGGACAAGAAGGACAAGATGGACATGTAGGACAAGATGGACATGTAGGACAAGATGGACATGTAGGACAAGATGGACATGTAGGACAAGATGGACATGTAGGACAAGATGGACATGTAGGACAAGATGGACATGTAGGACAAGATGGACATGTAGGACAAGATGGACATGTAGGACAAGATGGACAAGATGGACATGTAGGACAAGATGGACATGTAGGACAAGAAGGACAAGAAGGACATGTAGGACAAGAAGGACATGTAGGACAAGATGGACAAGATGGACAAGAGGGACAAGAAGGACAAGATGGACAAGAGGGACAAGAAGGACAAGAGGGACAAGATGGACAGGATGGCCAAGATGGACAAGAAGGTCAAGATGGCAATGTAGGACAAGAAGGACAAGATGGACATGTAGGACAAGATGGACATGTAGGACAAGATGGACATGTAGGACAAGATGGACATGTAGGACAAGATGGACATGTAGGACAAGATGGACATGTAGGACAAGATGGACATGTAGGACAAGAAGGACATGTAGGACAAGATGGACAAGATGGACATGTAGGACAAGATGGACAAGAAGGACAATGTGGACATGTAGGACAAGAAGGACAAGATGGACATGTAGGACAAGATGAACATGTAGGACATGTAGGACAAGATGGACAAGATGGACATGTAGGACAAGATGGACATGTAGGACAAGAAGGACAAGAAGGACAAGAAGGACAAGAAGGCCAAGATGGACAAGATGGACAGGATGGACTAGAAGGACAAGAAGGACAAGATGGACAAGAGGGACAAGAAGGACAAGAGGGACAAGATGGACAGGATGGCCAAGATGGACAAGAAGGTCAAGATGGCAATGTAGGACAAGAAGGACAAGATGGACATGTAGGACAAGATGGACATGTAGGACAAGATGGACATGTAGGACAAGATGGACATGTAGGACAAGATGGACATGTAGGACAAGATGGACATGTAGGACAAGATGGACATGTAGGACAAGAAGGACATGTAGGACAAGATGGACATGTAGGACAAGATGGACAAGATGGACATGTAGGACAAGATGGACATGTAGGACAAGAAGGACAAGAAGGACAATGTGGACATGTAGGACAAGAAGGACAAGATGAACATGTAGGACAAGATGGACATGTAGGACATGTAGGACAAGATGGACAAGATGGACATGTAGGACAAGAAGGACAAGATGAACATGTAGGACATGTAGGACAAGATGGACAAGATGGACATGTAGGACAAGATGGACATGTAGGACAAGATGGACAAGATGGACATGTAGGACAAGAAGGACAAGATGGACATGTAGGACAAGATGGACATGTAGGACAAGATGGACATGTAGGACAAGATGTACATGTAGGACAAGATGGACAAGATGGACATGTAGGACAAGAAGGACAAGATGGACATGTAGGACAAGATGGACATGTAGGACAAGATGGACATGTAGGACAAGAAGGACATGTAGGACAAGATGGACATGTAGGACAAGATGGACAAGATGGACATGTAGGACAAGATGGACATGTAGGACAAGATGGACATGTAGGACAAGATGGACATGTAGGACAAGAAGGACAAGATGGACATGTAGGACAAGATGGACATGTAGGACAAGAAGGACAAGATGGACATGTAGGACAAGAAGGACATGTAGGACAAGATGGACAAGATGGACATGTAGGACAAGATGGACATGTAGGACAAGATGGACATGTAGGACAAGATGGACATGTAGGACAAGATGGACAAGATGGACATGTAGGACAAGATGGACATGTAGGACAAGATGGACATGTAGGACAAGATGGACATGTAGGACAAGAAGGACAAGATGGACATGTAGGACAAGATGGACATGTAGGACAAGATGGACATGTAGGACAAGATGGACATGTAGGACAAGATGGACATGTAGGACAAGAAGGACAAGATGGACATGTAGGACAAGATGGACATGTAGGACAAAATGGACATGTAGGACAAGAAGGACATGTAGGACAAGATGGACAAGATGGACATGTAGGACAAGATGGACATGTAGGACAAGAAGGACAAGATGGACATGTAGGACAAGATGGACATGTAGGACAAGATGGACATGTAGGACAAGAAGGACAAGAAGGACATGTAGGACAAGATGGACATGTAGGACAAGATGGACATGTAGGACAAGAAGGACATGTAGGACAAGATGGACAAGATGGACAAGATGGACATGTAGGACAAGAAGGACAAGATGGACATGTAGGACAAGATGGACATGTAGGACAAGATGGACATGTAGGACAAGATGGACATGTAGGACAAGAAGGACAAGATGGACATGTAGGACAAGATGGACATGTAGGACAAGATGGACATGTAGGACAAGAAGGACAAGATGGACATGTAGGACAAGAAGGACATGTAGGACAAGATGGACATGTAGGACAAGATGGACATGTAGGACAAGATGGACATGTAGGACAAGATGGACATGTAGGACAAGATGGACATGTAGGACAAGATGGACATGTAGGACAAGATGGACATGTAGGACAAGATGGACATGTAGGACAAGATGGACATGTAGGACAAGATGGACATGTAGGACAAGATGGACATGTAGGACAAGATGGACATGTAGGACAAGATGGACATGTAGGACAAGATGGACATGTAGGACATGTAGGACAAGATGGACAAGATGGACATGTAGGACAAGAAGGACATGTAGGACAAGATGGACAAGAAGGACATGTAGGACAAGATGGACATTTAGGACAAGAAGGACAAGAAAAACAAGATGGATAAGATGGACACCATGGACGTGATGGACAAGATGGACAATAGAGGTCACACGGCACTCCACACACAAACACATACACAAACATACACACACACACACACACACATACACAAACATACACACACACACACACACACACACACACACACACACACATCTAAAGCCACTTACGGAATATCGTGGTGGAACATCAGTGAGACCAGGAAAGAGAGCAGTGATGAAGTGATTTCCTGGAACAGTAAAACCCAAGCAGTAATTCCTGACAGCAAATATATGCATCTACTTATCATGAAGTAAATATCTTCAAGGCGCTAAAATAGCATAATCTTCTCCCACCCAGGAGTAAAACCTGGGACTTCTGTGGGCTGTGAAGATACAATCAACTATCAGGTTGGTCTACACAGGTATCTAATGCAGGCGTGTATTTAAGTGTGTGCCTTCAATGTGTACCTGTGTTGCCAGGTGCCAGTGTAGGATTGATGGAGAGGTCCAATGATGAGAATATAATACATCGATGGTTTCAGACCCAGATACAGGTGATGCATTGCTGTGTAAAACCATCATCTTTACCTTTCCTTTTTCCCAAGGATCCATCATTCATAACAAAACCTCACCCAAAGGGAGGAATACAAAGCTGCTTGAACTCAAGTTGTTTTCTTTTTGTCAAGGACTACATCCAGCTGGTAAAATCATCTGATCATGAAAATTTAAATGATGTAAACAGAGGTGTTTATACACTATCTGAATGACCATGCTGACTAAAAAATATCTTTTAAATAGTTGTAGCTCAGGTGGTTTTCAGTAAAAAAATTACGAGTCAACAACATGTCATTTTGACTCAAAATTTCAAGGAAAGACAACTAAATATGTAATGACAGCAAAATGTGGGCTCCGAATAATATTTCAAACATATCTCATCAGCAGCCCATTCCAAACTCACCAATTTCTTCTGAAAACTTCTCCCGCCTTTCCGTCTCCGCGGTGATGGTGGTGCTGGACACAGCGGAGAGGTCTCCTGCCCACTGCAAGGTGCCAACAGTCCAGGGTGATCTGACTAAAATTCTACAGCAATTTTACTGAGACACTTAGAATAAAAAGAAAAGCAACATCAATCAGAGGATAAGGAGGAGGCTGAGCTATGATTAATATGGAGGTAAGGACTACTTCAGATGTAGCTTTTTAAATTATGAATACACCTTACAAATGCCATCAATATGTTCAAAGCAATGATTGGGTATCAAACTATTTGATGACAGAATCATTTGGTCTAGGCTGAATGGGGAAAATGCTGCAGTGATACAACAGAGTAAATAACAGAGTTTAGCAATGTCTATGAGTAAAGATATGTATAACAACCAACCAAACAAAAAATTGCAGATACGTTCCTTTAACAGAGTTTACTTACTTTCTCAACATTTTTTCCTGTTTCATGAGAGAAAGAGAAAGAGAGCTAGAGATAAAGAGAGAGAGAGAGAGAGAGAGAGAGAGAGAGAGAGAGAGAGAGAGAGAGAGAGAGAGAGAGAGAGAGAGAGAGAGACAGAGACAGAGAGAAAGAGAGACAGAGACAGAGAGAGAGAGAGAGAGAGAGAGAGAGAGAGAGAGAGAGAGAGAGAGAGAGAGAGAGAGAGAGAGAGAGAGAGAGACAGAGAGAATGAGAGAGAGAGAGACAGAGAGAATGAGAGAGAGAGAGAGAGAGAGAGAGAGGAACAAAAGAGTAAAATAGACTGACCTCTGTGAACTTGGAAGCGAAGCAGCGGCGGCGGTGGCACTCTATCACAATACGGGCAAAGGCCACAGGAGCTGTGATGACCTGCTCCATCAGCTGCAGTCTCCGCTCCAGCTTGTGGATATTTTCCAGAGTGACAAAGACGGCCGTATAAAGCATCTGGATCCGCTGCTCCACAGACATCACCCAGCTGTCCAGTGTGAGCAGAGAAGGCAGTCAGTGTGGGAAAACTTGAATCAAAATTACACTTGTCACACCTCCATCCCTAGCAATTCACACACTCAGATAACAAAATATTTTGGGTTTTCGTGCTTGACCTGCAACCTTTTCATCCCCTAGAAATGGGAAGTGACATTTATTCAAAGGTGTTCTGCAAGTCTTTAGAAGGGAAGTAACAGCAGCTGCAGTACCATAGCAGGACACAGGACCAACCAGTGCATGCTAAAGCAGTAAAGGGACGGGAGAAATAATACTGACTTCTAGTTCCACAGCTTTCAAATGAGGCAAGGAATACATTCCTAGTCACCACGAACAACTGCACTATTTAACTGCTTAGATCCATTTGGTGAATTTCACATAACAAAGACACGGAAGGCAATAACATTAACAATACAGTTTAGAATTCCATCTATCTATTTTCACTTGCAGCTTTAAGATCACTGTATTAGGCCAAAAGAAACAAGAAGGGCAAAGCCCATACGACTCACATGCTTGACCTTGACCTTTACATGACCTTGACCTTCAGGTGACCTTCAAGGTCAACCAACTAAACCTAGCAATGACATCATACACTAAGAACTGCTTTACAAATTGTTCCTACAAAATACATGTGACCTTGACCCAAGGTCAAGGTCATCCAAGGTCATGCAACACAAAGCTGTTAATTCAAGACATAGAAAGCACAATGGTGCTTATTGGCACTTTCTACCATGAGATATGGTCACTTTTAGTGGTTCACTACCCCATTTTAGTCACAATCTCATAAGGGTCAAAGTGACCTTGACCTTGATGATATGTGACCAAATGTGTCTCATGATAAAAGTATAACATGTTCCCCACATAATTATTAAGTTTGAAACAGTTATCTTCCATTGTTCAGGGTCAAGGTCACTTCAAAATATCATTTAATATGTATACAATCCAACTTTAAAGACCTCCTGTGACCTTGACCTTGAAGCAAGGACAATCAAACTAGTATCAATAGATAGGGATTATTTTGCCCTATATACCATACATAGGTCAGGTATCCAATCTCAAAAACGTCAGAGAAAATTGGGAAAATGTGAAAAATGGCTGATTTTTAACATTTACTGCCCCTGCGACCTTGACCTTGAACCAAGGTCAAGTCACTGTGTATGTTTTTGTACGCCTAGTCATCCTACACCATCCTGCCAAATTTGGTATTGATAGACTTAATAGTCTCCGAGAAAATTCCAACGTTAAAGTTTTTACGGACGGCAGGACACCCGGATGACCGGACGCCCAGACGCCCGGACGCCTGGACGGACAACACGGGTGACCTAGTATGAAAGTATAACATGTGTACTACAATGTTATGAAGTTTGGAAGAGTTATCTTTCATAGTTCGGGGTCAAGGTCACTTCAAAATATGTATACAATCCAACTTTAAAGAGCTCCTGTGACCTTGACCTTGAACCAAGGTCAAGTCACTATGTATGTTTTTCTACGCCTTGTCATCCTACACCATCATGCCAAATTGGGTGTTGATAGACTTAATAGTCTCCGAGAAAAATCCAACGTTAAAGTTTTTTACGGACGACAGGACACCCGGCCGCCTGGCCGCCCGGACGGCCGCCTGGACGGCCGCTCGGACATCCAGACGGAACGACACTGGTGACCTAGTATGAAAGTATAACATGTGTACTACAATGTTATGAAGTTTGGAAGAGTTATCTTCCATAGTTCAGGGTCAAGGTCACTTCAAAATATGTATACAATCCAACTTTACAGACCTCCTGTGACCTTGACCTTGAAGCAAGGTCAATCAAACTGGTATCAAAAGATAGGGATTACTTTGCCCTATATACCATATATAGGTCAGGTATCCAATCTCAAAATCTTCAGAGAAAATTGGGAAAATGTGAAAAATGGCTGTTTTTTAGACAACATTTACGGCCCCTGCGACCTTGACCTCGAAGCAAGGTCAAGCCACTGTGTATGTTTTTTGTACGCCTTGTCATCCTACACCATCATGCCAAATTGGGTGTTGATAGACTTAATAGTCTCAGAGAAAAATCCAACGTTAAAGTTTTTTACAGACGCCCGGACGCCCGGACGCCCGGACGGACGAAAAGGGTGAGTACATAGACTCACTTTTGCTTCGCATGTGAGTCAAAAAATAGCTGTAATTATGGTAACATAACGAGAAAAAATAGGGTCAGCACATCAGCCTGAACTTTAATTTTTTTTTTGAGGAGACCAGACTGAACATAAATCATAATTTATCTTTCACTGAAAAGGCTCTTTTTAATATACTTAAATAGTGGATTACCTAAGTGTTCATACAGCAGGGAAAATGGGACAAAACCCAATGTTTTCATACCATTGATTACTTCCCCTTGTTTATTCCTCTTTTTTTTGCGGGGGGGGGGGGGGCACAGATTTTTTTTTTAAGTTTAGGGTTGGCAGAAAAAAATAGGGTTGGTCAAGTTACTATAACCACAACTTTTTTTTTCTTTGGCCTTACTGACAATCAAAAAGTCTCACATATTAAAAAAAATGTCCAAGCAAGGTGATCACATGAAATGTTTGTTCTTTCACGTACAATTCCCATCTTTCAGTCAATTTGTAAACCAGCTGTCAACTCTAGCAGTGTAGAAAACAAGGGCAGCAGTTCTCTTTTTCTTTGCATCTTCTCAGAAAAAGGCATCAGTAGGACAATGTTCTGACAACTATGCAAATCTGCATGAATTATCACAATGTATTGGTCAGTCATTCAAGGTAAAAAGGTGGCAGGTAAAGGTGTGGTTTTTTTTAATGTACTTATCACCCATGTATGGATCTCAAACTGCTTCGCACTTTACCCCCTGATCACAGGGCTGCTGGATCAATCCTTCACTGGCACCTAAAGACTAACAAAGTGACAGACAGAATGCACAAGGTCCGGTACCAGCATCAACGCCACTCCCTGAGGAGTATTCTGACCCAATGCAGAATCATACAGGGTCAAGGTCACATACTCATCAGGCAGCCTGCACCTGGCCATTCCAGTCACAAACTGCTGCAAACCCATGCAAACACACTGGACGCCTACCGAAGGCGAAAGTTGATGTTGTTGCACATATCCTGCTTGCTGCTGCGGATCTTGTTGGTGTTGTCTGTGATGGCCTTGTGCACCTTGCTCATTTGCGTCAGCTGGCTCTTGTGGCTGTGACAGAGGTCTGGCAGCACTGAGGGGTCCTTGGTGCTCACCACACGGTTCAGGTTGCTCTCAAAGGACTGCAAAGACACAGCAGTGGTAACAGTTGGGAGGGAATACAGAAGGTCTCCACACCAACTCTCTTCAGGGATTAGGGGTGGCACCTCCTGCTGGCAGCCTGCCAGTCCCCGGTTCCCTCAGGTGACTGGAAGTCATTTAAGAGTCACTCAAGCAAACAGAAGTTCACACTGACAGAGAGCTTGACACTGCAGAAGATATGAAAAATGTACAATGGTCCACTGTAAGTAATACATTTTATTTTAGTGAATGGTTAAAAAAAGTTTCATAACAAGGGGAGGGAGCTTTAAAAACAAAGGCTGCAAAGAAGGGGAAGTGGAAGATGTCCAGCAGAGGCAGCAAAAAGGAGCTGTAGGAGAGACCAGATGAGCAGGCATAGAATGGAGTAAGAGGAGGGGAACATAGGGAACTGAAGGAGCAGTACACGCATGTCCAGGAAATGCAGCAAATGCTGAAAGTAAATAACACAACATGCAACCAACTGAGAAGCAGCAGAACAAGACACAGAATACAATATTTGATGTCCTTAAATGCCATTATCTGCACTTCCCTGATAGCCAGCTCTCTTTTTACCATTAACTTCTGAACCTTCAAATCTATTCCCTCTCGTGCAAGTTTGAGGCTGACGGATGTAAAGTTTGCTCAGGAGCAGAGAACTAGAGATAGGTGGCAGAAAGCAGAAAACAACTTAAATGGAGAGGTAAAGAGAGTAATCACATGGCTTTTAAGAAAGCATCAACAATGGAGTTTCATGGCCTATCAGCCTTTGTAGGCTATGTAAGGCCATTAAGCACCAAAATCACTAGAACTGATTAAGGCAAACGCAAGACAAGCCACGGATGTACAGGCAAAACACTTCACATCATGCATGCTCACCTCCCTGAGAGTTGTCTGGTCATGGCATCGGATCCTCATGTCTCGAATCTTTGTCTCCAGAGCGATGAGGCGCTCCTCCAGACCATTCATGACCTTCAGGTCCTGCCCCTTCTTGCAGGACGTGGTCTGCTCTATCTGCTGCTGCTCATTCAAGATGCTCCCCTTCTTGCTCTCGGTCAGCTGTGCAACACACACACACACACACACAATGAATCATGTGTGACGTTTTAGTTCCCCTTGAAAACATGGCAGAATAGTGAACCATATCGATGCACAATAGAACACACACACTTACACACACACACACACAGATACAGATACACACACACACACACACACAAACACACACATGTATGCAAATGCATGCATGCACACACATATACACAAATTTTGTAGCTGGTTTTTCCATTTATGGCAATGCATTCTCAGTGGGTTTGTTAAATTCCATTGAATGTTACACAGGTGTTGATTTCCTAACATGATAGTATTTCTAAAACTATGTTCAAATAAAATCACATGATAGCAACATTGCTTGCTCAGGAACTAAGCTACTCAATTTGTGTCCTTTCCAGCAAGATCACCTTGACCACCTCCTCCTGGATAAAACCTGCCATGGGGATCTCCACCATCTTCCCATAGGCATAAAACATTATTCCAAGGCAATACTGCTTGGATCCAAAACCTTTAAGACAAGAGGGCTCTCTGTAAGCAAGCAAGCTTTCCTTTCACTTCCAGTGTTACAGGCCTGCTTAGCTTCAACTAGACAAGAGGGCTTTCTGTAAGCAGGCAAGCTTTCCTTTCACTTCCAGTGTTACAGGCCTGCTTAGCTTCGACTAGACAATAGGGCTTTCTGTAAGCAAGCAAGCTTTCCTTTCACTTCCAGTGTTACAGGCCTGCTTAGCTTCAACTAGACAAGAGGGCTCTCTGTAAGCAAGCAAGCTTTCCTTTCACTTCCAGTGTTACAGGCCTGCTTAGCTTCAACTAGACAAGAGGGCTTTCTGTAAGCAAGCAAGCTTTCCTTTCACTTCCAGTGTTACAGGCCTGCTTAGCTTCAACTAGACAATAGGGCTTTCTGTAAGCAAGCAAGCTTTCCTTTCACTTCCAGTGTTACAGGCCTGCTTAGCTTCAACTAGACAAGAGGGCTTTCTGTAAGCAAGATAGCTTTCCTTTCACTTCCAGTGTTACAGGCCTGCTTAGCTTCAACTAGACAATAGGGCTTTCTGTGAGCAAGCAAGCTTTCCTTTCACTTCCAGTGTTACAGGCCTGCTTAGCTTCAACTAGACAAGAGGGCTTTCTGTGAGCAAGCAAGCTTTCCTTTTGCTTCTAGTGTTACAGGTCTGCATGGCTTCAACTAGACAAAGGGCTTTCTGTAAGCAAGCAAGCTTTCCTTTCACTTCCAGTGTTACAGGCCTGCTTAGCTTCAACTAGACATGAGGGCTTTCTGTAAGCAAGATAGCTTTCCTTTCACTTCTAGTGTTACAGGCCTGCTTAGCTTCAACTAGACAAGAGGGCTTTCTGTAAGCAAGCAAGCTTTCCTTTCACTTCCAGTATTACAGGCTTGCTTAGCTTCAACTAGACAAGAGGGCTTTCTGTAAGCAAGCAAGCTTTCCTTTCACTTCCAGTGTTACAGGCTTGCTTAGCTTCAACTAGACAATAGGGCTTTCTGTAAGCAAGCAAGCTTTCCTTTCACTTCCAGTGTTACAGGCCTGCATGGCTTCAACTAGACAATAGGGCTTTCTGTAAGCAAGCAAGCTTTCCTTTCACTTCCAGTGTTACAGGTCTGCATGGCTTCAACTAGACAATAGGGCTTTCTGTAAGCAAGCAAGCTTTCCTTTCACTTCCAGTGTTACAGGCCTGCTTAGCTTCAACTAGACAAGAGGGCTTTCTGTAAGCAAGCAAGCTTTCCTTTTGCTTCTAGTGTTACAGGTCTGCATGGCTTCAACTAGACAAGAGGGCTCTCTGTAAGCAGGCAAGCTTTCCTTTCACTTCCAGTGTTACAGGCCTGCTTAGCTTCAACTAGACAAGAGGGCTTTCTGTAAGCAAGCAAGCTTTCCTTTCACTTCCAGTGTTACAGGCCTGCTTAGCTTCAACTAGACAATAGGGCTTTCTGTAAGCAAGCAAGCTTTCCTTTCACTTCCAGTGTTACAGGCCTGCTTAGCTTCAACTAGACAATAGGGCTTTCTGTAAGCAAGCAAGCTTTCCTTTCACTTCCAGTGTTACAGGCCTGCTTAGCTTCAACTAGACAAGAGGGCTCTCTGTAAGCAAGCAAGCTTTCCTTTCACTTCTAGTGTTACAGGTCTGCATGGCTTCAACTAGACAAGAGGGCTTTCTGTAAGCAAGAAAGCTTTCCTTTCGCTTCCAGTGTTACAGGCCTGCATGGCCTCACCTCTTCCAGCAGGGACCGGCACTGGTCCAGCATGTCCACCAGACTGCCCACTGAACTCCTGAGCTGCCAGTCGATCCACTGGAACAGATTCTCTGGCATTCGGCCCTGTGTCTGCGAGTCCCAGACCCGCTGTTGCTCCTCACTCTGACCCAGGCAGCTCAGAAAAGGAATCTTCTGCAGGATGATCAGCGCATTCTTCACCCTGTACAACATACATATCCACACATGTACATTTGCAGCAATGGGGTCAAGTGCACAGACATCAACATTCAAGCTCTATTGTTTGCACTGATGACAACAGCAGAGCATACACCTGACAAAAGAGGAGTTGCTTTCTGAGCGAGAAACCTCGTTTATGGCTGAATGATTCATGCACGCAGCTTCTCCAAATCTCATAAGATTTGACATGTTTTCACTGCAACTACATCAGCATTTGATCTTGCCATTCTCTGAAAGTTCAAAAGGAGGTTTCGAAACTGCTTCCTTGACCTTTGTAAGTGAAAAATTCATTCCCTGGTTTAGAAGTTCAACACGAAGCCAGATTTCTAAATTTGACTAAAACTGAATCCCTTCAATGGATGAATACATGCAGATAAACAGTCTTACAGTCTTTGTATTCTAGGTAAAGGCACCAACTACCCAAAGTGCTGGTGTTGTTTCAACTATATTGAAGTCTTTAAGCATTTCAAGAATCCATTCCTCTAGTCATTGGCTTTTATAAATCACACATGTAATGGGTCCAAACCAACAGGAAGACTCGACTCCATATAAAATTAAGTCATTCAAGAAAGAGAAAAGGAAGCTGAAATGGCAAAAGCATTTCCCTTTCACACAGCTGCAAGACAGGCAATGAAATTCCTCACCTCTCCAGAGTCTGGTAGTGGCTACTCCTCTCAGAGACGTACTTGTCAAACACCTGAATGAAGTTCTCTGCATGACGCTTCAACATTCTGAAATAGAAACAACTCTCTGTCTTTTCAAGTAGCTTTCAATTTCTATATGCACAACACTACCACAAATAAAAATAACAGTAGGGGTATTTTAAGCTTGGAGTGCAGAATGCCTTATTTGAAGCATCAAAAGTGATCACTTTTCATCTATGGAAAAGTATGAACATTTCAAAAGAAAATCTTTTGCATCGAATAAGGATGCTAAATGCTTTGTGCGAATACACTACACCTGCTCATTTACATTTAACTCACAGAAGTAGCATTGACAAAGGTTTCACAATGGATCTGGTTGACATTTGTGTGGAGTTGTTTGAAGTCTTGTGATGTTGTGTCCTGTCTCATACTGTTGGCCACAGGAAAGGCTTCCAGCAATGTGATGCCAATGCAAACCCTGCCCACCACAAACTGTCTCACACTGCTACAACCCACAGTCCAGTGAGTTGAGCTCAATCCTAGCCTCCATCACCTCCCACTACAACCAGCAGGGTTGCAAGTGCTGTGTCTCATGCTCACCCCTCCAGCTCCTCCAGGTTAGCGATGACAGCGCCAAAGCCCTGATGACAGAGGTGGTGCTCATGGAGAAGCAGTTCTGCAATTTTCACCTCACTGAGGGCAGTCTTCTCAAAACTCTGAAACAAGGCAAAACATTTCCCTCCATCAGCGCCCCTGTCAAAACGGCTTTTGTGTGTGCCCAAGTCCAGGCTTGGCATTGGATTCACGAGGTCTTACAGCCTATTAGCCTTTGTAGGATATGAAAGGTCATTGACCTCGAATAACATTAGAGATTGTTGGAGTAACAACCAGTCAAGTCTCACTTTCCTAGTCATTTGCCTCTTACAAACCATGGAAAAAGACGCAATGGATCTATTCTTAACCCCAATCTAGGGGGGGACTGAGTCTAGGCAGCAATTTGAATTCAAAGACCTTTAGAGTACTTCGAAAAAAGTTAAAGCATACACAGCAGGGCAGCTATGTTATTCTTTAACTCATGAGGCATAGTTGAGATAGTTGACCAATACATACTATGGCATGCCGGATATATAGCTTTCTCATACATGATCTTCTCATAAGAAAAGAAGAAAAACAAGTTGGAAGAAAAACAAAGGAAGGAAGTCAGTGCTTTCTTTCTTCACATCTGATAAAAGTTTAACAACACACAGACAGAAAGTTTTGACTCGGAGCTAAACACACACATTTTCTTCCAACTCATGTCAGGAATGAAACCATATCTCTGCAAAAGTTGGCATTTTATGGAAATCTAGTGTGGACAGGGTTCTATCCATCTTAAGATGGAGATGTGAAACTGATGGAGAATCCTGAGCAGATTGACAAACACTGGTCCAAGGTATACTTCTATATCATGGTGCTACTTGCACTTAGACTGGCTACCTTCATTTTGTGTAATTGTACATTTGACAAAGGGTTACCACACCAACAATGCCTGCCATTCACAGACCTGCCAACCCACCATCATGCCAAAGAGTAGCATCCAGAGCTATTTGGAGTAGCATTGAAGGAATAGGCATAGCGGGGGTGGGGGGTGGGGGGTGGGGAGAGATAAAGCTGTGAGGTTGGCGCGATAAGCTGACCCGATGGCGTGAAAGCGGGGGGGGGGGGGGGGGGGGGGGGGAGATAAGGCTGTGAAGGCGGCGCGATAAGCTGCACTGGCGGCGTGAAAGCGGGGGGGGGGGGGGGGGGGGGGGAGATTCTCCATCGCGGTCAAAAGTTCAAGCACGCGGGAAAAGCGTAGTTTTTATGGACAAGCGTAGCAGCGTAGCAAGCATGTCGAAAGCGTAGCATGCTACGCCTAAAGCGTAGCATTTGGCAGGTCTGCATTCAGGTCTACAAGCTGTTGTAGTGTCTGCATCTGAGAGTCATGCATCCTGAGGTACGTTCATACAGTGTGCAATAATTAGGGTTCATGTGGTATTCAACCCCTGTTTTCTGAAAGAAGTCAGGGTTCAATGCACATGAGAAGGGTCAGATCAGGGAGAGTGCAATCAATGCAAAATACTTCTACTGAGAGTGTGGCAGCTCTTACCTGAGCCAGGTTTGCGCGGTTCTGCACTGTGTCGAAGGAGACAGGAAGAAGGAGGGCATTGTCCAACTCATCCTGCAGTCGGTCATCTGGCAAGCACCAGGCCAATATAAGGGTCACAGCCAAGAAGTCATTCACATGCAGTGACACACAGCCATAGAAGTATAACCAATCCTTGAACAGCAAAAAAGGTTGAAATATTTCTTGGAAGTTTAGTGTCAGTTCAAGGTTCAATGAACAGAAAACATTCTGGAGTTAAAGTACATGATCTTTCTTTGAATCTGATTGAAGATTTCCTCAAAGCAGCAGGAAAGTAAAAAAAAAGGGGGGGGGGAGAGAGAGAGAGAGAGAGAGAGAGAGAGAGATGAGAGAGAGAGAGAGCGAGAGAGAGAGAGAGAGAGAGGGAGAGAGAGAGGGAGGGAGTGGAGGGAGGGAGGGAGGGAGGGAGGGAGGGAGTGGAGGGAGGGAGGGAGGGAGGGGAGGGAGGGAGGGAGGAGGGGAGGGAGGGAGGGAGGGAGGGAGGGAGGGAGGGAGGGAGGGAGGGAGGGAGGGAGGGAGGGAGGGAGGGAGGGAGGGAGGGAGGGAGGGAGGGAGGGAGGGAGGGAGGAAGGGAGGGAGGGAGGGAGGGAGGGACGGAGGGAGGGATGGATGGACAGAGAAGATTAAACATCAAGTGTTCCATTAGGTTACATGACTTGGAAGAAAAGCTTACAGTCCAAATCACTCCAAGCCTTACTTACCACTGAGTTCATGCATCTCCACTGTGGACGCTTGGTTGATATCTGACTTGGGCTTCCTGAACAGAAAGATGGGGTTGCTCTCCTGCAATGAGACACAGTTCATTTGAGTAGAATTCACACATGGGGTCCCCTTCACCCACCAACCCAAAACATTAACAACACAGCTTTTTCATAGCAATCTCAATGCTTGAGCAATCTAAACTGTAGCTGTAATGATAATAGATTCTTGCAATTTATAATTCAGTGGTACTGGGAACACACCCAATATCTCTCTCTCTCTCTCTCTCTCTCTCTCTCTCTCTCTCTCTCTCTCTCTCTCTCTCTCTCTCTCTCTCTCTCTGTTTTTAATGTGTCTATTTTTTGTGTTTAAGTCATTGAGTGGGGTGTATGTGTGCCTGCTTGCCTGCTGTGTCTGCCCACCTGCCCGCCAGCCAGCCTGCCCATCTGTCTGTGATACTGTCTGTCTGTGTGTCTGTCTGTCTATCCATCATATGTTCATTCATCCACCCATTTGTCCATCCATCCATCCTTCCATCTATCTGTCCATCTATCTGTCTATCTATCTGCCTCATACCCCCCTTCCCCCCCCACACACACACAAGCATAGCGATTGTCTATGAACTTCCAGACTCACTGTGCCCACATTGTAGTAGCTGACTTTTTCTGTGGGGGCCAGAACCACTCCACCACTCATCAAGAGCACCTGGTGCTCTACAGGAATCCTGTAGTCCTTCCAGATTCGCTCCTGTAGTTCCTCTACACTGAAGACAGAAAACAATATTCTCCTGTAGCTCTTCTATGCTTCATTCATGCATACATAGCATTCCTGCAGCCTTTCTGCATTGTAGAAAGACTACAACACGCCCCAGTAGCTCTCCAACACTACAAACACATAACAACATATTCCATCAGCTTTGTTTGACAGAAACAACACACTCCTAAAGCTCTCTTATACTACATACATACACAGCACTTCAATAGCCTCCCTACAATGTAGTTAGTAGAGGGACAAGTGGTGACCAGCAAGTCCAATGTATTTTGATATGGGCCACTTATTCCTCTACTGACTACCTCCACCTCCCTACAATGTAGACAGATAACAACAGACTCCTAAAGCTCTCTTACACTACATACATACACAGCACTTCAATAGCCTCCCTACAATGTAGACAGATAACAACAGACTCCTAAAGCTTTCTTACACTGCAAACAAACAACATTCTCCACTGGTTTTCCTTCAATGTAGAAAGACAACAACACATTCCTGTAGCTTGCCTACACTGCATACAAACAACAACACATTCCTGTAGCTTGCCTACACTGCATACAAACAACCACACATTCCTGTAGCTTGCCTACACTGCATACAAACAACCACACATTCCTGTAGCTTGCCTACACTGCATACAAACAACAACACATTCCTGTAGCTTGCCTACACTGCATACAAACAACCACACATTCCTGTAGCTTGCCTACACTGCATACAAACAACAACACATTCCTGTAGCTTGCCTACACTGCATACAAACAATAACACATTCCTGTAGCTTGTCTACACTGCACACAAACAACAACACATTCCTGTAGCTTGCCTACACTGCATACAAACAATAACACATTCCTGTAGCTTGCCTACACTGCATACAAACAACCACACATTCCTGTAGCCTGCCTACACTGCATACAAACAACCACACATTCCTGTAGCTTGCCTACACTGCATAAAAACAATAACACATTTCATTTGCTTCTGTACCATGTAGAAAGACAACAACACATTCCTGTAGCTTGCCTACACTGCATACAAACAATAACACATTTCATTTGCTTCTGTACCATGTAGAAAGACAACAACACATTCCTGTAGCTTGCCTACACTGCATACAAACAACAACACATTTCATTTGCTTCTGTACCATGTAGAAAGACAGCAACATACCCCTGTAGTTTTCCCTACACGAAATACACAAAACACATGAGTATTTTTTCTAGTGTGCAAATGATACATGGACACTCTTATGATACCAGAGTCCACCAATTTCTGGCTTACTTCCATCTTTGTCAACACCAGCAGCAGCAGCACAAAAGACATCCTAATGCTGGACATGAAGGCCACTGCACATGCTAAGGACATGTGCTGCAAATGAGTGTAATCTACAACACATAACAAACATATGCATAGCTACTGTAAATATTTAAGTAACATGCAAAAACATCAATTCAGTGTAAAATGTGGAATATACACAGTCTGTTACATACATGTATACATAGCTACACATACACTGCAGGTGAAAGCTGTCACACAGTGCAATTAATCCTAATCACAGAGGGTATAGCACCAACTACACATACTAATTAAGTATTAAGCTATTCACATTCTGCAGTCTTCTTTTCTTTTCTTTTACACACACACACACAGTGACACACACACACACACACACACACACACACACACACACACACACACACACACACACACACACACACCAAAAAAACCAACCTGTAGATAGTTTCAAATAAATGTAAGAACTAACGTTGAACATTCAGAAAAGACTGACCCATCTGTTCCTTCATCAGAAGTTCTTATTACTTTGTGAATGGGAATAGTCCTAGTTAGAAGTTACATAGACTTTTCCTTGTGCATTCAGGACCCCAAAACCTCTGCTATCTCTCTAACTTTGATCTGATCTAAACTGCATCTGATCTGTCAACGATGCAGCTGGGTTTTTGGGTGGGTTTTTCCGCAACAGTCCAAGCAGAGTAAAAAGCGATACACACATTACATGTATGCAAAGCTATTTGTGTGTTCTTACATGCCATTTCTGGCATATACTGTGTGCTAACATCTACTATGTCTATTAGTGAGATTAAGCTGCTGCGCACATATACATATATGTTCTCAATACAGAGCTGTACATCACTGGTTCATTAGGTCACATTATTCATGATTAAATAGCATTTACTCCAAGCTCCGTAACACATACTATAAACAAAAATCCACATGCACATGCATGCACATAGAAACACATGCATGCACAAATGCACAGATGCACACATATATATATATGTTCATGCATATGCACATGCACACTCACACACACATACACACATCTGCGTGCACATACACACGCACACATGCACACACACACACACACACACACACACACACACACACACACACACTCACTCACTCACAGTCACACACACATACAAACAAAACAAAAACACACACACATGTATGTCTGTGTGCTCATGCACACACACATGCACATGTATACAGTCATACATACTGACATAGTCACACATACACACACACACACACACACACACACACACACACACACACACACTGTGAACTGCACAAATGCAAAGCTACTCACGTCCGTTGTGTGTAGGCCATGTCATACATGACCATGACCCCCTTGTCCATGTAGAAGACGTAGAGCATCATGTTGAGATCCTGGCTTTACTCCTTCTTTGGATAGATCTGTCTTCTCAAGCAGTGTCTGCGTCCTCCCTAGACTTCCCCCAGTGCCTTGCAGGCAGCTCTGGCCTCAGAAACCTCCAGTCAGGACATCCTTGTGGCCAGCCCTGCACACAGTGAGCCAGAAACGCTCTGCAAAGGCAACTGCTGCTTCCACCCAACACAGGCATGCTTCACCCAAAGCCATCAGTCCACCGACAAGAGTTCTCTAATCAAGTCATTAACATTCACCCCTCATGGGGAATACTAATGGTGAGCCTACAGTGGAGTACACAAGTTTTTTTTCCCTCTTTGCAAGAAGCAGTGTGCGAAAATAAACTGTTCGTGATTATTTCTCAGGGATGGTTTACCCAGTACGGCAGTAGGCAGGATTGTAACACAGAAGATTAATATCTTAACGTATCTTTTTTTAAATAACTTGTTGCATATCATACTCATCAAAAAGAATGAACTGATCCACTCAAACTGATGCAGTTGTTCCTTGTTTGTTTAAAGTCCATATTTTCATAATTCCTTGTATTCCTTTTTCTCCTGTTTTTTGCAGTATATCATACCAAATGAGCATTAGTTCAAATGTAAGGATTTTCCTATAAATCAAAACTCATACTTTACTCAGAAACTCTACTTTATATCTAACATCCAGAATTGTGCACTGAAATAAAACTATTTAAGACTGCTTACATGTATCCAAGTCATCAAAATATTGGAAAGATCAGTTCCCTTTCAGAAAAACATAAAATTCTTAACTAATCAACAGTTATATTTGGTCAAATTACAAGTAAATGCCACCCCCCAAATCTCTAATGTGCCAGTATTATAAGTATTATAATTTTCAATAAAACAATCACACATATTCACTCTTCAACTTTCAGTATGGCAGTAAACACTGGTTTCCATAAATCCACTCTACACAAATGTTTGCTTATTTCTTCATATTAGGTGCAGCAATGAAAACTTGTTCCACAGAAAATGCATATGATTACTTGCTCCTTCAACTTCAAGTTATAAATAATAAAATATCCCAGTATGTGCAGTGAGTGAAGAAAAGTTTTTGAAAGTGCTATGATGTTATCTTTGTTATGAACAGGCACAGCCATCTTGCAAGATAATATCAGTGAACAGGCAAATAAAAAAGCAACATCAAATGTACAGAATACTTTATGCTGTATCCCTTACAGTTACAGTGAATCTAGTATAGATCTGCATCGCATGAAGTGCTTCCTGTGAAGCCAGATCATCAAAGGCCTACTTTCATGAAGGGCTACCTGTTGCTGTGTGAATGGATCTTGCTTTTATCAATCTTGGTCTTCAAGGTCATATGCAGCCCTGGGTAGATATTGACATTTCTGTCTTATAAAAAGACTCCTTTTCACCATGTGCCCAGATCAACATGTCATTAAACTGATTGGAGTGACCACAGTCCAGTGAGAAGCAGATCTGTAGCCAGTTGAAAACAATTAAATGACAGCACACTCTCATCCTCAAAGGCAAACATTGAGAGAAAAAAACAAGATGAGGAAAATCTTAATTGTAAAGACATGTTATTTTCCATTACGCATTAGTCGAGCGTGACATAACAACATTTCTCTATGTACTTCAATTGCAGCAGCATCAACTTCCACTCTAATCAAAGGCACTGATCGAACTTAACACTCCTTGGACCAATATGTTTACATTTCTTGGAAAGTCGAATGTCGAAATTATTGCTTTTCAGTTCCATTTCATAAGCGCGCTCTCGGGGTTAAATTAGTAGGTCGCAGATTCCGAACAAAGAGTAAGCTGTGTATTCAAATCGACCAATCCGTCTCCAGTGTAACAATACCTCTGCGCTTTTATTTTGAAACATGATCAATGCAAACATATACCCTTCACACAAAATCCCATGAAATAGCGAATTAACGTACGAAAGAGACCATACGAGCATCGCAGATCGCAATAACGAATATGAGCCGAGTAGAGTGAAGCCTTTGACACTCAGCTGAGCGCAGGCGCCACTGACCTAGTAAAGGAACGCTACTCCTTTTCTCTTTCCGACTTGATAGATGGCTGCCACTTACAAAAACAAAACGTTCCCTTCGTGGCAAATGTGACGATGTCATCAGGTATATCGAGAATAGACATTACGAAAAACCATGAAATGAGTCAGACCTAGCTTTACAGATAAGTCTCGATCAAAACACGACAAAAAAGAACAGACGAAATAAACAACAGAACGACAAAATATTGTTCATACCTGGACTAATCAACGAATTCCATGACTAGAGTCCGTTTTTCGCCAAGCATTATCAAATGGTGACACGCCATGGACTTGTGTTTCCTTAAAAACGTGAAAATTACATCTTTCACGATCAAAACATTAATTCCTGTGTTTACATATTTCACCTTTCATTCACGAGCAGGAGAGTACGAGCAAGGGCAGCAACTGCGTAGCGACTGCTCAGGATCTCGTCCAAGGTTACTGTGGGGGTGAAACGTATTTTCCAGTTGACCGACATTTCCAAAACCCAGTGTCATTCAGTAGTGTACCAGAATAGTCCTGCTATGTATTGATTTATTTCAGTGGGTGTTTGTTGCTGTTTTGTTCAAGAATAGTACGCGTATTTGTCCTTTACATTACACTCGCCATCTCGGCACGTGCTTCCCTAAACCACGATTTTCGGTTGAACCAAAGACCATACATATGGTCTTTGGTTGAACTACGAGCAAAGGCAAGAGCGAGACGGAATGAGTGCTCACATCGACTGAAAACAGTAATCGGCGACAGCATTTCTTGTCATACAGTGTACTGGCATAAAATCAGCATTGTTACCTGCCGCCGCCTGTGTTTCAGTGGAAGCTGCTTGTTCTCGTGTGAAAGCCGATGTAATAAATCTTGAGCAACGTGCTGATGATCCTGATCTGGTATTTAATTACACCGACGGATGCGTGAAAGGAACGATCGATCCATCTTGCACTCACAGCCGTGGCTAGTTTGAAGGAAGACCAGCAGGAAGTTACACGTAGCATTCGCTCTACGTCTATCATGGGTGTTCACTGCATTATTTTGAACACCCTTCCGGCTTCCGTTTTCAAGAATCAAGGCACTATAGTTAGTCATATGGACATATAGATAAAGTTAATATCAATCAGGATAATTATATTATTTTAAAGTCAGTTATGTAAGTTCAGGCCTCACCCACCCATCACCCTTTCCTGCTATATCGAATATCAGGATCAGAATATAAATTGCTCTTTTTTCTGTTACATGTGTATCACTGTATGTGTGTACACTCGGGTGTGTGTGTGTGTGTGTGTGTGTGTGTGTGTGTGTGTGTGTGTGAGAGAGAGAGAGAGAGAGAGAGAGAGAGAGAGAGAGAGAGAGAGAGAGAGAGAGAGAGAGAGAGAGAGAGAGAGAGAGAGAGCGAATGGTTTATTTGTTAGGCCACAGGCCTATATCACAACTTACAAATTTGAATCATCTGCAGCAGCAATCTTTACACTTACAGCATCTATTGTCTTTGCCTAGAGATGCATAGTACATGAACATAGCCAATGAACGTATTGTAATGAAGTCCTGTGTCGACAATAATTAAGGTTCACGGTTCTTCTCTTGTGTGCGTGTTACTGAGCATTGAGACATTTATTTCTGTCTCAAGTCTTCATACACAAGCAAGGAGAAAACGCTCTTCACATATATTCAACTTCTTCTTTGCAAGCGAGGAATATATGATTTATCTGAGCCATCGATCGTTGTAATATCTGAGTTTATGGATGTACAGGTCACTTGATCAATCCTGCCTGGAACTGGAAGCTGATGAAAACGCCTATAGAGGTTTTTTTTAAAATCTAGAGCAAACTATAAATAAGAAAAAAACACACACGACAAACACCAAAATCAAAGGATTTCGGGCACACACCCTTCTTCAGTGAGCGATGCAGAAACACAGAAATGATGCAACACGTGACGTAAAAAACATTAGAATGACATGACGTAGGCACTCCAGAGCTCTCCCCCTCCTCTCTCCCTCTCTCTCTCTCTCTCTCTCTCTCTCTCTCTCTCTCTCTCTCTCTCTATCTCTCTCTATCTCTTTCTCTCTATTTCTCTCTGTCTGTCTGTCTCTCTCTCTCTCTCTCTCTCTCTCTCTCTCTCTCTCTCTCTCTCTCTCTCTCCCTCTCCCTCAATCCTCTCTCTTCACGACCCTCATTAAAAAAATAAGACAAAAAATTTCGAGCCCGAGCTCTCTCAGCGTCCAGTGTCCAGAGTGTTATCTCTCTCTCTCTCTCTCTCTCTCTCTCTCTCTCTCTCTCTCTCTCTCTCTCTCTCTCTCTCCCTCCCTCCCTCCCTCTCTCTCTCTCTCTCTCTCTCTATCTCCCTCTCTCTCTATCTCCCTCCAACTCTCTCTCTCTAACTCTCTAATTCTCTCTCTCTCTCTCTCTCTCTCTCTCTCTCTCTCTCTCTCTCCCTCTCTCTCTCTCTCTACGTGTTCATAGTTCTATCTATCTATCTCTCTCTCTCTCAAACATTCTGTCGTTCAGGGTAGTTGGTGCGCAGCTTGAAGCGCCAGAACTTCTCTCTCCGCTTCCGGATGTTAGCATAGTCCACATGGATCTTCTCAATAATGGTCACTCTCATGTGGGAGAGGCAGTGCCGTGCAGGGGACGCTGCGGAAGGTGGTAGTGTCCTGCAGATATTTCTTACACAGTACACATTTGGGGCATGGGTGACACCCGATGTTGGTCTCCTGAGCCAAAGTACGGGGGCTAATCTAGAGCAAACAAATACTTTTCTTTCATCCAGATGGGTTTGATCATCCTTTAAAATGTGTATCTATCACTATTTCCAAGACCATGGACCACTCAGCACTAAAGTCTACAGCCAGACATCTTTTTAGCTCTCTATTGAAAGCAATCTCATTTCTTACATTTTGGTTTTCCCACGCTTGTCTGAAATCATATCTGTGCAGTAACTCTTTATCTTAGTAAGTATCTTAGTAAATTATTTCTTACCATACATGCCCAACTTCCTTGATAGATAGAATTCAACATCATTCTGTACAACATGTTCAGGCAACGTACGTCTTCCATTCTCAATAGCTTTAACCAGTAGGCCTATCTAATTGATCGGATTATTACGGTACATTTATATGAAGTGGATACCTTCCAGTTTTCGGCCTCATAAAACAATTTAATTTGGTGCCATAATAGGTAGGTTTATGGATGTACACCTACAGAGAGAGAGAGAGAGAGAGAGAGAGAGAGAGAGAGAGAGAGAGAGAGAGAGAGAGAGAGAGAGGAATGGTCAACTGATTGTAATGACTTATCTATAAGACAAAGTTTTCAGCTGTAGGTGTTATGGTCTCCTGCAAGTCTTACAATGAGCACTGTGATGATTGGATCATACAAATAAAGCTTTATAAAAGATCAACCAGTTAAGTTTGGCATCAGTATTTGGGCATATCAGCAGGTTACTTTCTCAAATCTCGTAAAAAGCAATCATCCCCAACATACCAACACATACATGCACACACACACACACACACACACACACACACACACACACACACACACACACACACACACACACACAATCTCTCAATAATCTCTAGGATCCAGGTGAGTGGGGGGTCCGGGGGCATGCCCCCCCGGAAAAGTTTTGAAAAACGGCTAAAATCTGTGCAATCTGGTGCATTCTGGGCCTTGTTTTGAGGGGTAAGAGCATCATTGTTTTTGGAGACACACACAAAAAAATTAATTTAAAAAAAACTCAAACCAAGGTACATGCTTTTTCTAGGGGGGGGGTTCCGGAACCCCTGGAACCCCCCCCCCCCCCCCCCCCCCCCCCCTGGGTCCGGCCCTGCATCTTGTGCATTTTCTTTGTAGTGCATTAGAACAGCCTTTACACAGTAATCTGTGCCCCCACCCCCACCAACCCCCCCCCCCCCCCCCCCAAAAAAAAAAAGAAGAAAAAAGTTGTGATTAAGGTGACATGGCAAGAAAGAGAGAGAAAACGAAAGTAGGCCTGAACTTTATTTTTATTTATAAGGAGGTCAGATTGAGACTGCTCACATTAGTTTGTATGCGAGTTTTAAGAAATGTCCCATATACAGTAGATTCATTCAAACATAATATATGTTTCCCTTTTGCTGAAAATACTGTTTGAAACTATAACACTTAGCGATGGACACTTTGTCTTAAATAAGTCACAGGATGCCCCCTTCTCAGTGCTAAACCCTTCTCAGTGCTAAACCCTTCTCAGTGCTAAACCCTTCTCAGTGCTAAACCCTTCTCAGTGCTAAACCCTTCTCAGTGCTAAACCCCTCTCAGTGCTAAACCCATCTCAGTGCTAAACCCTTCTCAGTGCTAAACCCCTCTCAGTGCTAAACCCTTCTCAGTGCTAAACCCCTCTCAGTGCTAAACCCATCTCAGTGCTAAACCCATCTCAAGAGCAAAATGTCTCCTTCTCAGTGCTAACCCCATCTCAAGAGCTAAATGTCTCCTTCTCAGTGCTAACCCCATCTCAAGAGCAAAATGTCTCCTTCTCAGTGCTAACCCCATCTCAAGAGCAAAATGTCCCCTTCTCAGTGCTAAACCCATCCAAGAGCAAAATGCCTCCTTCTCAGTGCTAAACCCATCTCATGAGCAAAATGTCCCCTTCTCAGTGCTAAACCCATCTCACGAGCAAAATGCCTCCTTCTCAGTGCTAAACCCATCTCACGAGCAAAATGCCTTCTTCTCAGTGCTAAACCCATCTCATGAGCAAAATGTCCCCTTCTCAATGCTAAACCCATCTCATGAGCAAAATGTCCCCTTCTCAATGCTAAACCCATCCAAGAGCAAAATGCCTCCTTCTCAGTGCTAAACCCATCTCATGAGCAAAATGTCCCCTTCTCAATGCTAAACCCATCTCACGAGCAAAATGTCTCCTTCTCAGTGCTAAACCCATCCAAGAGCAAAATGTCCCCTTCTCAGTGCTAACCCCATTCAAGAGCAAAATGCCTCCTTCTCAGTGCTAAACCCATCCAAGAGCAAAATGTCTCCTTCTCAGTGCTAAACCCATCCAAGAGCAAAATGTCCCCTTCTCAGTGCTAAACCCATCCAAGAGCAAAATGTCCCCTTCTCAGTGCTAAACCCATCTTCTGTCCATGCTGCCCTGTGATCATCTTGGAAGTAACCCACACTACTAATGACAAGAAAATATGTTATGTACATATGCACTGGAAAAAGTTCATGTGAATGCTGGTAGGTGTGGGGATGGATGGATGGTGTTTTACGGCCTATCAGCCTTTGTAGGCTATGTGAGGCACAAAAATCACTAGAACAGTTTAGAGTAAACGTAATCCAGTCACGGTGTCCCTAGTTATTCGCCTCTTACGAATCACGTAGGGAGTTGCGGTGGATCAATTCTTAGTGTGGGGATGTGTAGGCTCGAGTTTCAATAAGCATGTTGATGAATCTTTGTAGAAATGGCATTACTGATACCTGCAAAATCAGAAGTGCAAAAATTTGGTGGTGGTGGTATTTTTCTGTGGGTTTTTTTTCTCTCCACATTTACCTCCTTTAGGCTTGGTATTATAAGTTGACCGCGTATAGAAAAAAAATGCCTCTAGACAAAATGGGGCAATGATGCAGAGCTGAGGACATCAAACATCTTGCAATAAGAAACTGCTGGAACAGACAACAAACAGCAGACCCCAAGTTGTCTGCACCCTGCAGCTATACAAGGCCACAAGAAGGAAACTTGCATCAAGACAGCCGCAGTCAGTCTTTGTCTCAGCAGCAGCACCTTCGTAGTCCTAGAGGGGTTTGGAGGCATGCCAAAGCCCATCTCTACTGCTGAGCACAGTGCAACACCTCACCATTGCTACAAACTGTGGTGCTCTCTCTCTCTCTCTCTCTCTCTCCCTCCCTCCCTCCCTCTCCCTCTCTCTCTCTTTCTCTCTCTCAGAAGACATAATGCAGAACAAAGCGCATATGTTTGCGTGTAAGCGCTTTCTTGGGGTTGATCTGAAATCGCCCATTGGGTATATATATATATATCCCATGTTCATTACCACCACAATTCAGGCTGTAAAATACTGGCTTAAACTATGCAAAATGTCAGACAACAGAATTCCCAAGCAAGCCTACATGATGTGAAATCAGTAGAAATGTGTCTATCAAATCTAGGTTTCACTTTTATTTGGAACAGCTGTGTCACACTGAATGAGAAGAGTTTTCTGAAGTCGTTAAAACAAAGACTGCAGGACTGTTACCTGCAAGAATGGAACGCAAAGCTGAAGACAAGTAACAGATTCGGTTTTTATAGACTTTTTAAAGCATCTTTGAATGTGAGCAATACTTGTCTTATATAAGCATAAAGAAATTCCGCGATGCATATATTCGCTTCCGTTTGGGATGTAATGACCTGAACATAAATTCAAGGTCAAGAAAGGAGAATAATTCCAATATGAATTGTCCATTTTGTGACGAAACTGAGAACGAAGCTCATTTTTTAATGTTTTTGCCATGTGTATGACGATATTAGTAAAAAATAGTTAGCAAGACATCTCATATATGTACATGGTCCAAATTTAAGGCATTTTATGGGTGGAAAGGAGCCAAAGATGACTCGAGATATTTCCATGTTCATTTTTTATGCATTTGAGCGACATTCACAGAAACTGCAAAAAATGTCATCGGACATTTAAATGATTGGGTACAAAACTTAATCTGTGAAAAGTTTTGCACTTGTGTACAGATATTTCACTCCTTTTAAAGAGTTTCTATGTGTCGCGTTTTTGCTTATCTAAAACTTTAGAAGTTAAAGGTTCCTTCCCAAAGGACGATGTAATCGCCTCCAGGAGAGGTAACCCTGATAAGCAAAAGAGTTTACAAACTAAACTAACCTCCACTCCTTGGGGGTACACCACAAACAGCAGAAAAAGTCAAGGACTCAAATAATTACAGACCACTGAATCAGGTTGAAAATAAATAACAAGTTTATTCAACAGCTATATCGACCCTTCCTGGCGGCACAGGACCGCAGAGGAGGGCAAGCAAATGATAACTCAACAACTGAAGGAAAACCCAAAACAAAGTGGGACAGGCAGTGGGCAAGGTGGCACGCTTCCGCTTCCTGTCAGAATTCAAAAAAATAAACAACAGCAACAAACTCAGGAACAAAGAAATGAAAACAATTCAAGGAATGCTTAATACCACTATTCAAAAGCTACACCTAAGTCACCGGTGACTAGGGTAATGATTAGGGTACAAGAGAAAAACAATCTCTCAATTTCTTCTTCCTCTCACCATTTCACCTAAAACTGAAATAAATTCAACCACCACCCAAAACCAGAAATCTACAACTATTTCCACCACTCGTTCTGATAACCTCTTCAGAAACAGTGATAAATTCTTCAAACACAGGAATAAAACAACAACACAGGATATGACAGCCAGTCACTCCCACTCCCATACAGTACAGCACGCGCAGCAACACTGCATACCACAAAACCCCCTTCCTTCACCTTGGCTTCCCCCACTTCCCCTAGTGGTGTCACTTCCGCCTGAGTGACAGGCGGTGAACGTAAACAAGGTAAATTCCGCTCCGCTCCACTCTCACTCGTGCAAACGCTCTTCGCCTAGCAACTCACACGAACCATACACGCACGTGCAACAATCCACGTCAAATATAATAACAAATGTGGAGATTAAATGGAAAAGAACCAGTATGTCGGTGTTGGCTACCTTAAAACCTAAAGAAGAAGAAGAAGAACACATTGCGATGGGGCGTTCAAAAGGCTTCACGGCCTATATCTAGCCTCTCAACTACTACTACTACTACTACTACTACTTACCATCACATCGCCAACCGCGTGCTTTCCCAGCTCAGCATACTCCGATCTCCACGTGGCTTTCCCCAGGCTCACGTGGTCGGAAACAACACGGCGATAAATGCAAACAAATCTCACGGAAAGAATCCCCAGAATAACCAAACTCACTTCCACCTTTTGTCAGTCCACCTGAAAAGAAGACGTTGTTCCCAAAAACCCCTTGAACAAGTCACTGTACTCAAACACAGTTTCTCAGAAGTCCTGGCGAAATACTCTTGTAGCCGACGCACGCCCGGCGTCACCCGGTGTCCATACAAACAGAACCCCCTCCCGTGAATTAGGTCCCTTCCCTCTTGTCCGTCGTGAGATTTCTTCCCTGACTTGCAAGCACCACGCTTAATTCCCCAAGTCAGCAACAGTTTAGAAGACGATCCTAAACTTCGGCAGAAATACCACAGTCCTCAGAGTTAGAGTGATAATTTCCGTCCTACGGAAGAACCAATTAAATAATCACTCTCCTCCCGTCGCATATTCACCTGCGACAATGCAGCCGCGCTATGACACCGCCTCCGAGCGAATGTACACGCTAGCAATCCTCCTCCCCTCTGCCTCTGATACAATGTTCCTGTGGCGAGACAATGCTTTCTCATACCTTCTGTTTATTATTATTATTAGAATGATTAGCATGTGTCTGCTGAGCCGTAGCTTTAGCGGTTTTTCATTGCCCTGAGCCGGTGTTAACAGAGAAATGACTCCGTGTAGGGAGAGTGACTTGGGAGTGTTGCGAGTAGTGGACTCCACTGGCGTTTTTACGTTAACCAATCTGTGACTTTCAACTTGTGAATTGATCAATCAGAGTGGAGTGGGATGAACAATGAGGATTGGACAGACTGAACTTTGTGACGTCAGTGAATGCATTTAAGCAAGTGTCGCCGGATGTTCAGGGCGTCATATCATTTATTTTTAGTGAAGCAGTGTCATCGGCGCCCTGCTTGATAGGTGTTTACTCTTGGCGGTGGCCATATAGAAACGAAGAATGACAGTGATGAGAAACCTCAGCCCGCCCGGAACCGGCTGGAAGCGAACCCCTTTGCCCGGGGGTGGTGGAATGGTGGATAGCCAGCTTGCCTGCCAGCCTGCTTGCTTGCTTTGCTGAAGTGTGGTGGCCTGTCTCGCCGGAAGGAAGACCGACTCCTTTCCAGAGAAGAAGAAGAAGGAGGAACCAGTTTCCTCTGCACGACTCAGAAGTAGAAATGCCAGAGAGAGAGAGAGAGAGAAAGAATGTCAAGTCCGACCCTTTTCGTCGTTGTGGTGATTTTCTCCCGGGTCACCGGCTGCAATGTCGGTGCACTCAAACCCCCTTCCCCCAACCTCAACCCCTGTGCTAAACGCATTAGGCGTGGGGTGTAAGTCCGTGCATCCTCAGCTCCACGATTTCATCGAAGGTCAGTTAAGTACACTTAGTTTATTATTCTCGGCTCAGGGCAGACAGCTTTCTTTTCCTTGATTGTTTTTTCTCCATGTCTCATTGCGAGTTTTGAAATGAATTGATTGCTTGTGCTTGCATTTGATGCAGTTTTGAGGCGCTTGCCGCCCTTTCCCTTTTCAAGGGTAATTGCATCCTGAAATATTAAACAACTTCCTTTGAATTGATACTGGTTTTGCCATTGCTTCATTGTCAGACAGTTACCATCTATCGTTTGAGTGAAGGAATGAAGGTGCGTGCTTGGGTTCTACAAGATTTCACCCCTAGACATTGAAATAAGCCATTTGATTTATTCAGCTGGGATAAGTTAAATTAGAGTAAAGAACAAGTACGTCACAGTTCCCCTAATTGTTCAGGCCGCCCGTGCGGACTTCTCCCACTTTACCCAAAGTGGATTTCGTTAGACTTTTAACTACCAGTTCCAGACCTGTCCTAACGAAATTGTAGCTACCGAGCTACGAACGAGAAAAAACGATACTTGCACAGCCGTTAAAACCAAAACGGCTAGACGAAACGCTCCAGCCTCGCACCCAGGCTTCTCGCAGCTGGTGCAGCATTCCTTCGGAGACGTCCAGATACCACGAGCTCCACCCGCGTGGACTCGATGAGACAGTACTGCAGGGCTCCACCAGTAGAGGACGCAGCACTCGTAGAAATACGTAGGCACGAAAGTAGACCGGTAGATCAGTGGACCGTAGATAACCAGACCAGCGGCCAGTAGCCCCGTGGCTAAGCAGCCCACAACGCAAGTGGCCAAACAGCCAAACCTCACATCAGCAATTTCAGCAATTTTCAGCCTGCAACACACAACGTTTTGCCCCAATAAGCAATTACCCTTTTCCCCATAGAACTTACTCGAGCGAGATTCAATATTTTAGCGATGCATTCAGCCCAGACGCCCCAGTTGAACTGCTTACTCATTCTCGGCGAGGAAAATCGAATTAACACGCATTTACTCATGAAATAAGTTGATAAATCATTCCTACACGGATTTACTTCAGACTTTAGAGGTACGAATCGCCCATACTCAAACGGATGGCCTATTTCCCGCCCAGATTAACAATCAAACACCCCACATGGTAAAAAGCAATATGGCGAGACGCAATAGTCACCTCAGTCCAGGCTGTGGTGTGATCCACGGAAAACTTCGTCCTAGTCTCCAGGAAGACTCCTCTCCCCTTCTCACGTGCTCAACTACTAGCCTGAGTTGACACAGAGAAAATTCCACCAGGGCGACCAGACTTCGCCCATAAGCCGCACCGCGCAGCTCCCACGTTAGCGACACCGAGGATGTGCGCTCGCTCCCTCCGCCCCAGGTCGACGGAATGCCTCTGAGCCCTAAGACGCAATCGAGCCTCGGCGCCCCCTTCTCACGTGATTAACCGCCAATCACTAATGAGAGATTTCCCGCCTCCGCTATCTTCTCCAATCACTACTCGCCAAGGTCCAGCGAGCTACGAGCCCCTGCTAACAATCGAATAGACCCCGTAGATCTTACTCACTATAACCCCTCCGAAGACCCCCCTCCCCCTCGGGTTCCCTCGGAGCGAAGCTATAACATTCCACTACGCGGTAGCCACGCCCACAGCGGCAAGCGCACGAGCGTAGACACGGAGAAGATTTATACACTAACTATTTACAATGGGGATGAATAACCCACATCACCCTTTTCGTCGCTCATCATGCGACACTATGTACAGGCAAATATTGATATTTTGCTTCCTTTCATTACATAGTGATATCCTAGTGTAATTCTTGTTTCTTGGAAATGTTATAAATTTGTACAAATGTTTATACTCCTGCAATGGTAGGTCATCAGCCGAAAATAAACAATCAATCAATCAATCAATCTCTCTCTCTCTCTCTGTCTCTCTCTCTCTCTCTCTCATGTGCACCGTCTAAAAAGGGAATCATTACTTGGTTGTCTTCATTTGGTCGGCTGTTCATACTTTTACTTTCTTCCATCACCATCTTGAAATACACTAAAATGCCCCAGAAAGAGTGGAAAGCATCAATCTGGTTATATGGCAGATCAGGATTGAATTTGTTGGGATGGATGGACGGACGGACGGATGGATGGGTGGATTGATTTTTACAGCTCATCAACCTGTATAGGCTATGTAAGGCGATTAAGGATTAAGCAGGAAAATCTTTGGAATACTTCCAAATAAATGCAAATCAAGACATGATGTCCCTAGTTATTCACCTCTGTCGAATCATGTGGGGAGACACAGTGGGTCCTTTCTTGTAACCCCCAACCCACAGCTAGGGGGAGAAGTTATTGAGCGCTAGTGCAAGTGTAGTAATTTGGAGGTTGTTGCATCTAACCTCACCAGTTTCCTTAGGTCAGTACCCAAACAAAACTCAAATTAATTCAGGTCCTCCCCCTCACACACACACACACACACATACTTTTTTTACTCACATGCAAAGCAAAAGTGAGTCTATGTACTCATCCGTTTCGTCCGTCCTGGCGTCTGTAAAAAACTTTAACGTTGGATTTTTCTTGGAGACTATTAAGTCTATCAACACCCAATTTGGCATGATGGTGTATGATGACAAGGCGTCAAAAAAACATACATAGTGACCGTAAATGTTGTCTAAAAAACAGCCATTTTTCACATTTTCTCAATTTTCTCTGAAGTTTTTGACATTGGATACCTGACCTAAATATATTGTATATAGGGCTAAGTAATCCTTATCTTTTGATACCAGTTTGATTGACCTTGCTTCAAGATCAAGGTCACAGGAG
This sequence comes from Theodoxus fluviatilis, assembly GCA_034096865.1. Lineage (NCBI taxonomy): Eukaryota > Metazoa > Mollusca > Gastropoda > Cycloneritida > Neritidae > Theodoxus > Theodoxus fluviatilis. Next base: position 98,034 of record JAWQFJ010003022.1, read on the forward strand.
CTCTTTAAAGTTGGATTGCATACATATTTTGAAGTGACCTTGACCCTGAACTACGGAAGATAACTCTTCCAAACTTCATAACATTGTAGTACACATTTTATACTTTCATCATGAGCCACATTTGGTCACATATCATCAAGGTCAAGGTCACTTTGACCCTTATGAAATGTGACCAAAATGGGGTAGTGAACCACTAAAAGTGACCATATCTCATGGTAGAAAGTGCCAATAAGCACCATTGTGCTTTTTATGTCTTGAATTAACAACTTTGTGTTGCATGACCTTGACCTTGGGTCAAGGTCACATGTATTTTGGTAGGAAAAAGTGTAAAGCAGTTCTTAGTGTATGGTGTCATTGCTAGGTTTAGTTGTTTGACCTTGACCTTGAAAGTCACCTGAAGGTCAAGGTCATGTAAAGGTCAAGGTCAAGCATGTGAGTCGTATGGGCTTTGCCCTTCTTGTTTTATTTGAGGCCAGAATGAAACTACACATTTGAGTGAGTGCATGCATGTAAGAAAGGTCATGAATACAGTAGATTCACCTGAACATAAATGACAATTTCTCATTAGCTTGCAACACTGTTAATAGTGTTATTGAAGTCCTTGCAGCGCCTTTCTCCGCTCTCTACTGGCATCCCTGTTCTGCCCTTCTCTGCCCTTTTAGGCAGCTCTTCTTTGTTACTTGCAAGGCAGGCAATTAAACTGTCACCTTTACAGCGACTTAAAGAGTTAAATAGTGCTCATGGGGAAGATGGGACAGCATGCAGTTTGATATTTAACTTTCTTTTCTTCTTCTTCTTCCCACCCACCCACAAGAAAGAAAAAAAAAGGTTGGCAAGAAAAAAACAGGGTCGGTCTAGTTACCATAAATACTTTTTTCAGTCTAATATTTCAAGAAATTTCTGGTTTAATTCTCATTAAATGTTGTGTGTTACGAGCAATAGAAGCACAACATATCAATACCTCAAACTGCTCCACATCATCCACCTGTTCATTACATTTGGCAGTACTGGAAGAACAGTCAAAGCAACTTGTATTTCATTTGGTTATGGAACATCAAAATCTGGTGCAGAGCAGCAAGAGAATTCACAGACTCACTGCACAACAATTTATTTGGAGATTTCATCCAACAAATATGAAAACAGGAAGAAACAAATCATTGATAAACCTTGTATTGATTTGATGTAAATACATTTCAACAGCGACAACAAATACATTGTGAATTACTTCAGAAAATGTAGTGATATGTTGGTGGGACAGCCCACATTGAAAGTCGTCGCAATTCAATTCAAAAGTTGTGATAAAGCCAAACCATATATGTCCCAGACTACTGTTGCAACAATCAAGGTGTCCGTTGGCAGAGATTTAACACGTTGAAAATCAACCCAGAGTTGACCATGCAGTTTATTTCCCTCTATGATGCTACCAACTTATTGCAAACAGGAGACTAAAACTTCCAACTAGCTTGCTGACTGCCAATTAGGAAAAAAAGTCATGAAATTCATTTTTGTTCATCTGTTCAGACAACATTTACTGGAACAATGAATATAGTTATAGGAGTGTACGAGTGAAATTTCATACAGGAATTCCTAGCTGCTGTAATGCTGCACATAAAAAAATCAATTTATTGGCCTGCTGCTGTGGACATCATTCCATCAGATTCCCTTCATGCATTTAGATACAAACTCATGTTATATCATTACCTTGGTCTAAGAAGAACAGAAAAATATATAAAAACTAAGAATGCAAAAATTTGTTCGGTACGAAATTCTAAAGGCCATCATTACAAGACAAAATTGCATAAAATTTGTCCACATCAAACAATATCTTAATGTAAATTAGGAAGCTTAGCAGAATAATTTACATAAACAAAAATATCATAGTCTAAAAAAGTGTAGCATCAAAACAAAAATGCTGGACTTTTGCAATCAACATGCATTTTGAAAGATGCATACTTCTTTGGATAAAGTTTTATGATGTCAAGGCATGCCATTTGCTTCTAATTATTTTTCAAAAATTATAAACATTTTGCATCAATAGAAAATGCGACCTGAGTTATTGAAGCAGCTTATAAATTGGATTTCAGCACATTAGCAGTCTTTGATGTATGAATTGTCATGTTTCATTGCTAACCTTTTCCTTCTTTCAAAGAATGTGTGCATGTACATTTATCATGTATAAGCACCATGATGAGCACAATCAAATTGAGCTCTAGTGGTCTCTCTGTACATGAAAACTTTATGCCTATAGAATCTTCAGATATTTTCAATCTTTTCATGAGGGAAAAAAAGCATTTCTACTACTACTGTTGACTTCCAAGTTGACAAAGTTTCCCTTAAAATTCTGCTGACTAGAAAAGGGCCTACCATCTAACAAGTGTCATTTTTTGGTGTTGGCCTGGGAGTTTTCTATGCCATTCTACAACAAAACACCAGAAACCCAAAATGCTCACATTGAGAACTTTTATTGGTCTATGTTCTTTGCACGCACTCACATATGATCAAATACATGTTCTGTCTAGGTTTCAAATCTGTACATCCGTCAGTTCAGTGTCTAGAAAGTGTAAATAAAATTGAAAGGATGACAGGTAAAATGTCACCTAGGTGAACTGTGGTGACTTGCTGAGAACCCAGACACGATTTGGGTCGAGACGACTGCAAGTGGGACTATGGCAGGCAGGTGTTACTGGGGCGAGTAGTCTTTGGGCTGCAGCTCCTGCAGCTTGAACCAGTAGCCACACTCACATCGCTTGGGCTCCCCCTTGTACAGGTACATCCAGTTTATGCTGATGGCATCCTCCTCACCTGCACAACAAATACAGGAGTATAGGGATCAATCAACCAACCAACCAACCAACCAACCTACCAATCAACCAACCAACAAACCAACCAACCAACCAACCAACCAACCAACCAACCAACCAACCAACCAACCAACCAGCCAACTAATTTCATCCCATTCTTCAATCAAATCAAATTTGAGTGATGATATGCTTTTCTACGGGGACTTTATATTCATACCCAACTCTCACACTGCAATATACACTTTACAGTCATAAAATTGACCAATCAAACAATCAACAACCCAATCAACCAACCAATAAATTAGTCAATTAAATTTCTATCAATGTGTCCATCCATACATTAGATTTCACACATCACATGAAAATATTTATTAACAAGAAGGGCAAAGCCCATACGACTCACATGATTGACCTTGACCTTTATATGACCTTGACCTTCAGGCGCCCCTCAAGGTCAAGGTCAAACAACTAAACATAGCAATGACATCATACACAAAGAAATGCTTTACACATTTTTCATACCAAAATACATGTGACCTTGACCCAAGGTCAAGGTCATCCAAGGTCATGCAACACAAAGCTGTTAATTCAAGACATAGGAAGCACAATGGTGCTTATTGGCACTTTCTACCATGAGATATAGTCACTTTTAGTGGTTCACTACCCCATTTTGGTCACATTTCATAAGGGTCAAAGTGACCTTGACCTTGATGATATGTGACCAAATGTGTCTCATGATGAAAGTATAACATGTGTACTACAATGTTATGAAGTTTGGAAGAGTTATCTTCCATAGTTCAGGGGCAAGGTCGCTTCAAAATATGTATACAATCCAACTTTGAAGAGCTCCTGTGACCTTGACCTTGAAGCAAGGTCACCCAAACTGGTATCAAAAGATAGGGCTTACTTTGCCCTATATACCATATATAGGTGAGGTATCCAATCTTAAAAACTTCAGAGAAAATTGAGAAAATGTGAAAAATGGCTGTTTTTTAGACAACATTTATGGCCCCTGCGACCTTGACCTTGAAGCAATGTCAAGTCACTATGTATGCTTTTTGAGGCCTTGTCATCATACACCATCATGACACATTTGGTGTTGATAGACTTAATAGTCTCCGAGAAAAATCCAACGCCCGGACGGACGCCCGGACGGACGACACGGCTCAGTACATAGACTCACTTTTGCTTCGCATGTGAGTCAAAAATGTCTGTCAGTTTATAAATTATTATACATGTAACAAACCTGCAAAATTACAAGTCATCATCATCATCCTGTGATGAGTTTTAGTAATTAATTGATTTGAACTCTACGAAAAAAACACATTTTGAGAAAATGGCAAAAACAACTTTTAGTCATGCATAAGTCCTACTAAAACTATCCATCATGGCTAAAACTTGTTTCATTTATTCATACATTCATCCAGCAGGACTACACATGCTAAAAAATGAAACTGAACTTACAGTTTCCAGTTTTTAGTGTTTTTGTGCAGTGAGTCAGTCCCCAGTACAAAAAAAATGCAGGGATGGAAAATTTTATGCTCAAGAGGAAAGGATCAGCCCTACTACTACACAGGAAATGCCAAGGTCAATAAAGGCAACTTCAGGGAGACACATGCTGTGAATGAGTCAACAACAAGTCAGTCTGCCATTCCAGCACCATAGGTTTCTCCTCCTTCTTCCTCCTGAAGCCTCCCCTTCTGATGCCTTGAGTTGAAGGCATGAAGCCACATAGTGTAGGCGCTGTTGCTATGCCTGAACATAGGCTGCCACATTAGCTTTCTTCATTCTTCTGGCATTACAGGTTCCACATTACAAGCAAAGTTTGCTGGCTAAGCCATTGTTTTCATCGTATAGTGTTCTGATGGTGAGACCAGACAGAAAACAGTTCAGACAAAGAACATCGTTCATCAGTTCACTCAGCTGATCTAAGTGCACGTTGACCCACTTTTGATCGGTTTCAATCAGCTGCTTCGCTTTTGCCTGCATCATCTGTATCTTCCTCCTTGATGCCGATGTGTTGGAAGTTTCTTCCGGAATCGAGGCAGTTGAGATGGAGGGACGAGGAGGCAGTGATCACGATGGTACTGTCAACGCAGGCGTTGACGAAGTAGAACTAGACTTTCGACCTTGACCGCAAAGTATTTTCGAGGTGCGTGCAGCCGAAAGCTGCTCTCTTCGCCCACTATTTTTCGGTCGCGGCATAATGTTGAGTTTATTCACTCATGGGCATTCTCTGATTGTTTGATTGAAGTCGAATTTATTCGATTTGGTGCGAAACATAAACTGAGAGAATTAGCGTTGAAGCAGCAGCCATGTTTACGATGCATTGTGGGCCAGGGAATCCTCGCTTCGGAGTCTCTGATTGGTTGAAACAAGTGGAATTCCCTCTCTAAGCTCAATGATTGGCTGGTGAGTTTCCAAACAACCCCGTGTACGCTGTTTGAAATCATCAACTAAAAATAGACCACTATAGTTGGCGGAGTGATTTCCCTTGCTGTGCTCGATCGAAAAGACGAGCTTTCCAACGGTACCGGGCGTGAACCTCTTCGTAGAATAGATCGAAAGTAACAAATTTTCCAAACGTCATAAAATATGATGCATCAATGACGTTTTTAACGTTTTTTAAGAGAAGTGATGTTTTTAAAAGCCATTTTATTCAACTAATTTTCGAATGAGAGGTCGAAAACAACATGTGGGGGCATTTGCGAGTGTTTGAACTACTCAAAACTGATGTTATCTCAAAAACCTCCAGATATGAAAATTTCCCAACTTTTTGACCTGTGTCTTGCGCTGCATGAGCGCTTCATGTTGGCAATTGAGCGCTCTTTGCCTCTTGTGAATGCCTACAGATTTAGTGCAGCACTTCACTTGTTAAAGGGGAGGTAAATCTTCTGCACCGCATGTTGTGTTGCTAGACGCTAAAAGTTATCTTTGCCACAGACATTGTATATGCACGTTTAAATGTATTCTGCATGAATAAAGTCCACTACTGTGTCATTCTTACCTGCCATAACTCACACATATAGAGCGCTTGGGGCAAATAAAGCCCGTTCCAGTCCTAAAATGGTGTTTCTGAGGATTATTTTACGCATCGACGGCCAGTACGAGATCGAAGACGCCATTTTGAAAATTGTGTGAATCACCTCGGATGCGTGCTTTTCTGTGATGCGCCCCAAAATTGCTGTTCAGGAGTGAAACACGTGCAGCGCTTTGCAGCGCTGCGCCTCCTGAACGAGCCTTTAGTGACACTCCTACTACTCTCAGTCAAAACATTCAAGAACATAATACCCTGTTGCACGAGTTCTCTTGTCAAGCTCCACATGCAATGCATTCTCAAACTGGATGCACACATCACCACAAGCCAGAGTGACAACTTACAGATGCAGCCTACAAGGCGCTTCTCGAATAAAGAGGGGATGATGGTGGGCTCGTCCTTTGTACCCTTGGCCATCTTCTTGACGTTCATCTCGAAGGGGTCCTGCAACCACACAGCATGCACCACTTTCAATTCCAAGCCCAAGACTGATTTCATCAACTTTCCTGCACTTTGGCATATGCAGTTGCACAGAATCTGAAGTTAATCTTGTAATACAAATGAAGACTGGTACAAATTGTGGTACAAAACATAGAGATTTAGAAGACACATGTTTCTCACTGCTGAAGAAGAAAAAAAAATCCACCATGACATATCTATCCTTGTCAAGTAAGGAGTGTACAAGGTGATAATGCCCCCCCCCCCCCCCCCCCCCCCCCCCTCTCCCTGTAATAAGGCTTATACACTTGACATGTACATCAAAGGTATATGTTCATAAATGTCCACTTATAAAAAAATCAAAATTGAGGAATGCTAGAAACAGTCACACAAAGACTGCTTTAAGTTCCTGGATTAAAAACAAAGATGACAAAGTAACCTTGCAAAAACTTCCAAGAGATTCATATTTGCATCTGATCCTGCCCACAGTACTTTCTTTTTTCTTCCATCAGATTAGCTGTATTTGAGTTCAGAATATATAAATTTACACAACAGAACTGTAAGTATCTAAATCTGAAGACGCTTTTTCTTCTTCTGAGCAATTATGACTGTTAATTGCAGCGTTATGTGCATTACAAAGGGCTACAGTCCAATAATGCATAAATCAAAGGATTGATTCCACAGCCCATACACTGGGGAATCAATTGTGAAGTAGTCAATGTACCAGGCATAAGGAAAAGAAAAACTTTGGCAAAGCAGCATCTTCACTTTCATAAAAGGTAATATTCTCTTTCATGTTTTGCACTATATTCTGTCACATTAACCATGCAGTGCTGCACATTCTCATTTTGTACTACAAGTTACTGAGTTGGATGGAGTAATGCTATGTTGTTCTAAGCAATATCATCTCATAAACTGCAATGCTTTGTCACTCTATTACAAGGTAAAATGCAGTGCTGTGCTATGTCCTGTATTGTACTTCACTGCTTGATGTTGAGTTGCCCATTCATACCTCATTGCCAGCCAGCTTGGCAAGCAACTCAAATCGCTCAGGTCCCACAGCATGGCCGATGGTATCTGGCATGGACACCTTGTCGGAGGCTGCAAGATAAAAATGATACATTCTCATAAAGTAACAATGAATAATGCAGTGAACAGCAACTCATTCATCAATACAAACAAAAACAATAATCTTCCTCTGTCATTTGCCTTCCTCCTCAAAGAAAATGTAAAGAACTGAGCTGCATCTGATGAGCGCCAAGCAGCTAGTGATCCCAAATTACCATTGTACATGCTGGGGGATGTTGGAAAGAAGCGATGTACGAGTGGGTGGAGGAAGGGTTGGAGAAAGGGCAGTGGCATGACATGACAATGGCAGGATTGGGAAAAATGGTGTTGGAGGAAGGGAGGCTTATTTGCTAGAGGACGGGGTGGGCTTGAGGAATGAAGGCTGTAGAATCAATGTAAGTGTCATGCAAATACCAAGCCAACGTGCTGCAATAGAGCCATTTTATCTACTGACAGCACCAGTGGTGCATGATCAATCAATGGACAGCTTGATTACTTGGCTGCAAACTTTTGTGTTTTTGAGGCACAGCTCAAGCAGGATTGAGCAAAAGCTACAAAATTTCACCACCATGACATGGACATTTTTTCAGTTGCTTTTTTAAATGGTTGAAAATGTGGTATAACCTTCAGAAGATTTCTTCACTTTGAGTTTGAGTGAGACACTTGTGTTTTCATGCATGCTGTGTGTTGAAAGCCTTTTCTAGCACGCATACTGCTGCAATTTGCTGGTTGGCATTAATATCTTAAATACAGAGCACTGGGAATGGATAGTAAAATGCCCATACATCACTCATCAGGACTTAAATTTTCCTCGCGCTAGACAATGGCAGTAGAAGGCAGCTGAACTGAAGGCTAACGAGCACTCCGAATAGTCCATGAGAAAGAAGCAAGGAAATCCCACATTTTTCGACGACAGGGCCTCTCATAAGTAGATTGCAAATAGGCTAAAGTTATTGATGAAGCGATCAAGCATTACTTAGCAGAACACACTGCCGAGTTGACAGTCACCTTGATGTGTCCTTTGGCGCCTTGAACAGATCCTGTCAAAATCTACGGAAATTATGCAACAGCAGTTCGTTTCTGAGCTCATGGAAAATATGCAGGAGCAGTTCTAATTTGAATCAATGCACAGCATCGCATAAGTTACGTATCAACAACCTACAAAAGGTGGTAACGTTTCCTCGGTCATTGCCGGTTTCTCGAACCTCGTCTCACAACGATCGCTCGCGAGGCAACAAATACATAAAACATGGCAAAGATAATATCCTGATTTCTTACCGACTTTGCCCTTGTGTTGGTCGATTGGGTTGTCAGGTGCGCCCAGTGCGCTATACCTGGCACAAGAAATCAGGCAGGAACGCCTGAAGATTGAAGCACTTGTCCGACACAGAGCAGACGCCATTTTGGAGTGTAACTTCAGTGGTCTCTCACGTGCAGTAACGGTGAATTGGGATGGAACATTTTTCCTGTATCAAATTGAAAGGAGTGTTATTAATATAAAAATGAGAAAACAGTATTATGGGAATTAAATAATTTATGTGTAAAATTTTACCCTGGACTTTTTTTGGATTGTTTCCCTTTCCGTGAGGCGAGTCACGTAGGCGCGCGCCTTACTGCCTGCATAGCGACTGACCAAAGATCCCATACACGCCGTGTATATATAGGGTCTTTGGACTGACGGAGACGTGAGGAATATAGTAAGTCTGGAGACGTGCTTCATTTAGACTTAGAGGTTCTATCGTTTAGTTGGAATACATTTGAACATCATCGTTTACGCAGGCGTAACATGAGAACGTATTTGTTTACAGGTGGCGCTGATTATTCGTTTTTCCTGTGCTCATGTCCTCATCAGCTGATGTCGCGAGTTAGGACAATGGGAAGAGGGCCTGTGAACTTGGCCTGGCAGTGGCAGTCTTTACATTGCCGATTGCGTTTATACTTGAAATATAACTGAAGATTGAAACGCAACGTGTGCTGATTTATTGACGTGCAGTCATTACCTCTTGCCGAAGTGTTGTGATAATTGCAATTATGCAATTATGACTGGGAAAAAAGAAGGGGTGGGGGGTGGGGGAGACACGCACGCATGACGCACTGAGAACACCGTACGCGGAATACGAAGCGGTGATTGAAAGAAAGGTTACCAATGATGTCAGAAGACTGATGGGGATGGCTTTTCTGATTTCGAAACCAATTTCCTTCACTTCAGTAGAGAGACGTCAACATTCTTTAACTCATTGCATGGAATATTACGTCATTTTCTCATTCAACCAATGACGAAAAGGTGCAGATTTGTGGGGTTCCTTCGGGGAAACGGAACTCAGAATTTCGTCAATCTTTGTATAATTAATATTTTTTTTCTTCTTCTTTCTCTCCTCCTCCTCCTCCTCCTCCTCCTCCTCCTCCTCCTCCTCCTCCTCCTCCTCCTCCTCCTCCTCCTCCTCCTCCTCCTCCTCCTCCTCCTCCTCCTCCTCCTCCTCCTCCTCCTCCTTCTCCTCCTCCTCCTCCTCCTCGATCCTCCTCCTCCTCGATCCTCCTCCTCCTCGATCCTCCTCCTCCTCCTCCTCCTCCCTTACTCCGCTTCCGCCTTCCTCCTCCCTCCTCTTCCTTTCTCCCTCCTCCTCCTCCTCCTCCTCCTCCTCCTCCTCCTCCTCCTCCTCCTCCTCCTCCTCCTCCTCCTCCTCCTCCTCCTCCTCCTCCTCCTCCTCCTCCTCCTCCTCCTCTTCCTCCTCCTCCTCCTCCTCCTCTTCCTCCATCCTCCTCCTCCTCCTCTTCCTCCATTTCCTCCTCCTCCTCCTCCTCCTCCTCCTCCTCCTCCTCCTCCTCCTCCTCCTCCTCCACCTCCTCCTCCTCCTCCTCCTCCTCCTCCTCCTCCTCCTCCTCTTCTTCCTCCTCCTCCTCCGCCTCCTTCTTCTTCTTCTTCTTCTTCTTCTTCTTCTTCTTCTTCTTCTTCTTCTTCTTCTTCTTCTTCTTCTTCTTCTTCTTCTTTGCTCAGCTGATTTTCTTGTAGATCGGTACATTTTTTTTGGCACCGGATGACACGTGCACCGACCCCTATGAGCGTTCGTGCCTCTGAGACATGTTCTGTTGGTGTCTCATCCTGACTCAGGTGCCTGGATTTCGAAGTTGAGCCCCATATTTGCTGCATAGGACGTAAGTTGGGGCACCACAATAAAAATTAATATGACTATCAGTTGCTGTCGTCGCCATCATCGTCGTCGGTGGTGGTGGTGGTGGTGGTGGTGGTGGCGGTGGTGGTGGTGCTAATGCTGATGAAGTAGAACAGACTCTCCCATCCCAAGATTTCCCTTTCGAGTATGTTGTTGTTATTATGTGGTGGTGGTGGTGGTGGTGCTGCTGCTGATGCTGCTGCTGCTGCTGCTGCTGCTGCTGCTGCTGCTGCTGCTGAGGAAGTAGAATAGACTCTCCCATCCCAAGAGTTCCATTCAAGTACGGTGTTAATTGTTGCTGTCGTCGTCGTCGTCGTCGTTGTTATCGTTGTTATTGTAGTGCGAATAATTAGCAGAATCATTACTTTATCCGTCTCTCACTGTCAGCCTTAACTGAAACCTCTCCTTGAGGAAGTCTGTATGGTTACAACGGAAAATTTCTGTGCACGAACTTCTAGCAATGATTTTATTTGTAGGCACTTCTGCATTAGTACAGACCAGTGGCTTCACCACAATATGATAGGATCACATTCCTACAGATGAAGCAATCGGGGTTCAGGGTGACGCGAAGTACACCTTTCTTTTCATGTCATTCTGCTGGTGTAAAAATTGTGGCACCTGTCGGGACAGTGACGATGAAGCGCGCTGAACATTTCGTGCGACAGTGAGCCAGCATCAGGTCGGAGAGCTCCTCGATCACGGGAAGGACATTAGCCAGGCATTGTTATAACTTGCTGTAGGTACCTAGGCCGACATACGAACACTCTGTCCGCATGTTGGTCCACTGTCAGCTGGTATGAGGCAATAAACTTGCCAATGAATCAGAGGATAATTCATTCAGCAGTTAAGATTTACACACGCAGGTGACATTCGCCTAGTCTCGTAAAACCAATACCTTAATTCTTTTTAAACGAATATCCACATAGATAAGAAAAAAGGGAAAATAGTCTCGTAAAACCATTACCTTAATTTTAAAACCTGTATTACACTTGATCAGAAAGAATGAAACTAGTCTCATAAACCACTACTTTAATCTTTTTACGTGTGCCCTCATTGATTAGGAAAATGGAAAGCACTCATAATCTTGTAAAAGCACTACTTTAATCTTGCAACTAGTATCCACGTAGACTTAAAAAAAGGAAACTAGTACCTGTATTTAAAACTTGGCCTTTTTACCCGTACAGTGCATGGGCACCTTCCAAATCAGTTATGAAAAAATGCAAATTAAAAATAAAAGTTGCGTTATAACTCGAGGATCATACACAGTAACTGTTTTATGAGGAGTAGATGTGTTTTGCTTTCCACAACCAGCCCTGTAATGTTTCTTTGTCTTTCGTTCTTTCTTTCATCCTTTTTTTTCTTCTTATCTCACTCACTCGCTCGCTCACTCACTCACTCACTCACTCACTCACTCACTCACTCACTCACTCACTCACTCACTCACTCACTCACTCACTCACTCACTCACTCACTCACTCACTCACTCACTCACTCACTCACTCACTCACTCACTCACTCACTCACTCACTCACTCACTCACTCACTCACTCCACTTCACCCACTCACTCACCCACTCACCCACCTCACCCACCCACTCCACTCCCCCCACCCACCCACCCACACCACCCACCCACCCACCCACCCACCCACTCACCCACCCACTCCACCCCCCACTCACCCACCCACTCCACCCACTCCACCCACTCCACCCACTCCACTCACCCACTCACCCACTCCACCCACTCACTCACTCACTCACTCACTCACTCACTCACTCACTCACTCACTCACTCACTCACTCACTCACTCACTCACTCACTCACTCACTCACTCACTCACTCACTCACTCACTCACTCACTCACTCACTCACTCACTCACTCACTCACTCACTCACTCACTCACTCACTCACTCACTCACTCACTCACTCACTCACTCACTCACTCACTCACTCACTCACTCACTCACTCACTCACTCACGTCACTCACTCACTCACTCACTCACTCACTCACTCACTCACTCACTCACTCACTCACTCACTCACTCACTCACTCACTCACTCACTCACTCACTCACTCACTCACTCACTCACTCACTCACTCACTCACTCACTCACTCACTCACTCACTCACTCACTCACTCACTCACTCACTCACTCACTCACTCACTCACTCACTCACTCACTCACTCACTCACTCACTCACTCACTCACTCACTCACTCACTCACTCACTCACTCACTCACTCACTCACTCACTCACTCACTCACTCACTCACTCACTCACTCACTCACTCACTCACTCACTCACTCACTCACTCACTCACTCACTCACTCACTCACTCACTCACTCACTCACTCACTCACTCACTCACTCACTCACTCACTCACTCACTCACTCACTCACTCACTCACTCACTGAACAAAAACAAGTTGAGGATAGAAAACGTCAGTGAAGTCAACTCCAGCAGGGACTGAACCATGGCAAATTTGGGAACAAAAAGTGACTTGAAAGTCACATTCCTTCCAGTCAAGAGGGGGGGGGGGGGGGGGGGGGGGGGGGGGGGGGGGGGGGGGGGGGGGGGGGGCGCGGGCGGGGGGGGGGGGGGGGGGGGGGGGGGGGGGGGGGGGGGGGGGGGGGGGGGGGGGGGGGGGGGGGGGGGGGGGGGGGGGGGGCGGGGGGGGGGGGGGGGGGGGGGGGGGGGGGGGGGGGCGCGGCGGGGGGGGGGGGGGGGGGGGTTGGACGTGGGGGGGGGGGGGGGGGGGGTGGGGGGGGGGGGGGGGGGGGGGGGGGGGCGCCCGGGGGGGGGGGGGGGGGGGGGGCGTGGGGGGGGGGGGGGGGGGGGGGGGGGGGGGGGGGGTGGGGGGGGACGTGAGTGTTTGTGATGTGGGTGTGTGTGTGTGACCGGTAATGAGAGCGCAGAGAGAGAGCGAGAGAGAGAGAGGCGCAGTCGAGAGAAGAGAGACGAGAGTTGAGAGGGAAGAGAGGAGACCGGAGAGCAGGGGGGCGAGACGAGGGAGAGAGACGATGAGAGGAGAGCCGGGATGAGAGAGCGAGAGAGAGATGGGATTATGAAGAGGCAGCGACGGAGCGAGATTGAGAGAGAGACGAGAGAGAGCAAATCTTTCGAGAGAGAGACGACCCGAGACCCTCCTCAGAGTCCCGAGACGATCTGGAGAGAGGAGAGAGGAGGAGAGAGAGGAGCACGCACATCGACACACATTAACACACAGAGGCAGACAGACAATCGGACAGACATACAAGCAGACAGACACACTGACAGACGATAGAACAGACAGTAATGTGCTTGAGCGCAGGCGCACACGTACACATTGAGAGAGACAGAGAGAAGCAGAGAGAGAGAGAAAAAGAGAGCCTCTATGGAGAGACCGACAGAGGGGAAGGAAGGGAGGGAGGGAGGCACAGAGACAGAAACAAGAAGGGCAAAGCCCATACGACTCACATGCTTGACCTTGACCTTTATATGACCTTGACCTTCAGGTGACCTTCAAGGTCAAGGTCAAACAACTAAACCTAGCAATGACATCATACACTAAGAAATGATTTACACATTTTTTTCCTACCAAAAAAACATGTGACCTTGACCCAAGGTCAAGGTCATCCAAGGTCATGCAACACAAAGCTGTTAATTCAAGACATAGGAAGCACAATGGTGCTTATTGGCACTTTCTACCATGAGATATATAGTCACTTTTAGTGGTTCACTACCCCATTTTGGTCACATTTCATAAGGGTCAAAGTGACCTTGACCTTGATGGTATGTGACCAAATGTGTCTCATGATGAAAGTATAACATGTGCCCCACATAATTATTAAGTTTGAAACAGTTATCTTCCATAGTTCAGGGTCAAGGTCACTTCAAAATATGTATACAATCCAACTTTGAAGAGCTCCTGTGACCTTGACCTTGAAGCAAGGTCAACCAAACTGGTATCAAAAGATAGGGCTTGCTTTGATCTATATACCACTTGTAGCTAAGGTTGCCATTCTCAATAACGTGGGAGAAATTTGGGAAAATGTGAAAAATGACTGTTTTTGAGACCACATTTATGGCTCCTGTGACCTTGACCTTGAAGCAAGGTCAAGTCACTATGTATGTTTTTTGAGGCCTTGTCATCATACACCATCATGCCACATTTGGTGTTGATAGACTTAATAGTCTCCGAGAAAAATCCAACGTTTAAGTTTTTTACGGACGCCCGGACGGACGGACGTCCGGACGCCCGGACGGACGGACGGACGACACGGCTCAGTACATAGACTCACTTTTGCTTCGCATGTGAGTCAAAAACAGGCAAGTAGGGGAAATTTTCAGCGAGCAAACACTTTCATCAAAGATTAGTCAGGACCTACCAGGTCAAATTATGCCACATTGTGGACACCACGAGGACCCTTCATTGATAGCATGCATGACCCCAGTGTCACTTAGAAGAAGGCGTGGCTGGGACTGTCCAATGGGGAAGGGGTGAGCCAAGGAGGGCAGTCAGGATAAAATTACGGAAGAGAGAACAGAGTTCCATTCTGCTCCTCACTCCGGTAAGCTGGCGCCTGGTCCTTGGTCTTGGGGTCGTCTGGCTGACTGGCTGGCTGGTCTGTCTGCCTGTCTGTCTGTCTTCCTGCCTGCCTGTCTGTCTGTCTGTCTCTCTCTCTCTCTCTCTCTCTCTCTCTCTCTCTCTCTCTCTCTCTCTCTCTCTCTCTCTCTCTCTCTCTCTCTCTCTCTCTCTCTCTCTCTCTCTCTCTCTCTCTCTCTACGAAAGGTTCAATCAGTGATCCGAATAACTATCGTGGCATATCATTGATAAGCAACCTAAGCAAAGTTTTCCTTGACATTGTGAAAAGCAGATTACAGCAGTGGGCAGATGCCTATGACATTATTGGGGAAGAACAAGCGGGTTTTCGAAGAGGGTATTCAACTATTGATAATGTTTTTGTGTTACACAGTGTTGTACAAAGGTATCTGTTTAGACACAGAAAACTGTATGTAGCATTTGTTGATTTTACCAAGGCGTTTGATACGGTTGACCGCCAGACCTTATGGAATGTTCTTGTTCAGCTTGGTATGACTGGCAGGATGGGCAATATGTTGCAATCTATATATGAACGAGTGAAATGTTGCGTCAAATGCGACGGAATGACCTCTGACTTCTTCAGCAGCTCTGGCGGCTTGAAACAGGGCTGCAAATTGAGTCCATTACTTTTTTCCATGTTGATGACGTCACTTACGAAAGAGATAAAAGAAAAGGGTAGGCACGGGGTGCAGCTGGTAGCCAATGGTGTGGAAATTTTCGTACTTTTGTTTGCGGACGATGTTGCACTCCTGTCAGATACGGTTCCAGGATTGCAGAACCAAATATGTAACCTAGAAGCAGCTGCCAACAGACTAGGTTTGATAGTGAATGCGCAGAAGACTAAAGTGATGATATTCCGCATGGGAGGTCACGTGGCAGGTCACGAAGTGTGGTATTTGAAAGGGCAAAAACTTGACATTGTCCCTTCGTACAGATATCTGGGAGTGACGTTGTCCACTAAGATCTGCACAAACTCAATCCTGGCAGATTTGGCATTTCGTGGAAGGGCTGCGGTCGCGAAGTGCATGAAAGTATTACGACAGCTGGCACATGTAGCACCGAATGTCTTTAACAAAATTGTTAGATGTACAGATCCAGCCTATCCTCTTGTATGCTTCAGAGATATGGGGTGTCGACAATTGCGAAATAATAGAAAGTGTACATTTGACAGCATTGAAACAATACTTAAATGTAAGTTCAAGAACTCCCAACGCGCTGGTTTATGGAGAGACGGGAAGATATCCTTTATACATTAATGCAATGCTGAGATCAATGAAATACTGGTTCAAGGTACTTAGAATGGAAAATGATAGATACCCACGGGTAGTGTACTTATCCATGTTGAAGAACTTGGAGAGAAGCAACTGGGCATCCAAGATCAAATGCTTATTAGCCAAATATGGTTTGTCAGAGGTGTGGATATCACAGTCAGCAGTCAACGAACGAGAGGTTATGAAAAATTTAAGAGAACGGCTCATTGACGAGTTCACACAGCAGTTGTGGCTTAAGTATAGTATAAGTCCACGCTATTCCCTATACAAAGAATTCAAGCTTGTTTTTGGTTCAGAATCTTACCTTGTAGCGTTGGATAGAAAAATCTTCAGAGACTGCATGATTAGATTTAGAATGGGAATCAGTGACCTGTTCATTCACAGGCATAGGTACAGCCGAGATAACGATGTAACCTTGTGTCCCAATTGCAGAGAGAAAGATGAAGACGAAAGGCATTTTCTTTTGCATTGTCCAGCTTTGTACGACCTACGAGTAAGATATATCATACCATTTGTAAATGAAGAAATGGAGGACCCTTTTGTACAGCTCATCGGTAACAGAGATACAGATGTGATAAGAGGGGTCGCCACCTACCTCTACCATGCATTGATGAGAAGAAAGGCAATCTTGCAGGATACACAGAATGATTCTTTTTTTCTAGAATAAGCAGAGAGCAATAAAGAGCATTATAACAGCTCTCTGTATGTGATTACAATGGAGTATTGAGACGCATAGTGTTAGTGCCCAATATGTATGTTGTTTAAAAGTGTATTGCATCTTTGTACTTGTGATGGGCCGCAGGCCTAGACAATAAACTGATTCGTTCGTTCGTTCGTTCGTTCTCTCTCTCTCTCTCTCTCTCTCTCTCTCTCTCTCTCTCTCTCTCTCTCTCTCTCTCTCTCTCTCTCTCTCTCTCTCTCTCCCTCTCTCTCTCTCTCTCACTCACTCACTCACTCACTCACTCACTCACTCACTCACTCACTCACTCACTCACTCACTCACTCTCCCTCCCCCCTCCCCCCCTTCTCTCTCTCTCTGGCATATATCATTTGTTTGTACATTCTGCTATTAGAGCCATAAAATCATGGCGGAGACAGTACAGATGCCGGCCGACAGGCTTCCAACGCAAGCATAGTTTATGTTGACCAGTGCAATATGCAAATACATGTATAAAGGGTCTAACAAAGTAGAGAGTTTTTGTCAAAAATGGGTTTTGCATATTTCTGGAAAAGTGGTATTTCTGCAAATGAGAGAATCTTTCTGAGAACTCCTCATCAAATACTTGGAGACTGCTTCAACCAGGACTGGTCATTCCGGCTGAATCATAGCGAATTAACGTTTTTCTCTATACAGTAGATATAAAAAGTGCCTGTAGATTTTAATGCGAACATTATCTGAATTCTATTTATATAAAGAAATTTAGAGGTGTCTTTACTTAGATTTGGGCTTTGTGAACTAAACACAAACAAGCGATACAAGAGTGATGAAGCTTCAAATATAAATGTTCTATTCTGTAGAAATGACGCAGAGATTGAGGAGCATTTTCTGTTTGTAATAATTTTATATCGCAAAGTACTAAAGAAATGCATATAAAAAAACATAACGAGAAACAATCATATGAGACTGACAAAACTGCTAGACAGTAATAACATCAGGAAGGTGAGATATGTTGCAATATACGTTTACAATGCTTTAAAACTACGCAACCAAATGGTTGAAATGATATGGGACTTTGTAGATATGCGATGCTGTACATACTTTTTTCCACTGTTACTTCATAACTCAACGAAAACGTGTAAATACATGTTGGACAAACATACTCTTATTAAGCATGCATATTAGTTGAAAGTAAATGTAAATACTTGGAAATCTAACTCCAGGTTGTATACATAAACATGTCTCCTGTACACCTTTCCCATTGCATCATCACTGAACATCATCTAAAACCTGCACATATGAGTGTAATGGTGTAATTCTATACTGTGGGTCGTCGTCGGCCGAAACAAAGATGAAATCTGAAGTTTGAACTCTCTCTCTCTCTCTCTCTCTCTCTCTCTCTCTCTCTCTCTCTCTCTCTCTCTCTCTCTCTCTGTCTCTCTCTCTCTCTCTCTCTCTACGACTGGCATGCATTGTTCTTGAATTGTAGGTAAAAGGAAATACTCTTTTTCATACACATTTATTACAGAGTCCATCCACATTTTGCAAGTAGACAACTGATGTACAAGAAAAACAAGCTACGTGCTAATGTTTCAAAGATTGAATCATTTAAACTATGTCTCACTTCAATTTGAGTAGGCCTACTACTGAAAGTCCGGAAAAGCTTCCAGAGACGAGCCAATTAGTAGACTCGTCCGAGGAGAGGGGTGTGGCAAAGACAGCCACACTAGTAGACTCGTCAGAGGAGAGGGGTGTGGCAAAGACAGCCAAGCTGGCGGGCCACACTAATAGACTCGTCCGAGGAGAGGGGTGTGGCAAAGACAGCCACACTAGTAGACTCGTCCGATGAGAGGGGTGTGGCAAAGACAGCCACACTAGTAGACTCGTCCGAGGAGAGGGGTGTGGCAAAGACAGCCACACTAGTAGACTCGTCCGAGGAGAGGGGTGTGGCAAAGACAGCCACACTAGTAGACTCGTCCGAGGAGAGGGGTGTGGCAAAGACAGCCAAGCTGGCGGGCCACACTAGTAGACTCGTCCGAGGAGAGGGGTGTGGCAAAGACAGCCACACTAGTAGACTCGTCCGAGGAGAGGGGTGTGGCAAAGACAGCCAAGCTGGCGGGCCACACTAGTAGACTCGTCCGAGGAGAGGGGTGTGGCAAAGACAGCCACACTAGTAGACTCGTCCGAGGAGAGGGGTGTGGCAAAGACAGCCACACTAGTAGACTCGTCCGAGGAGAGGGGTGTGGCAAAGACAGCCACACTAGTAGACTCGTCCGAGGAGAGGGGTGCGGGAAAGGCAGCCACACTAGTAGACTCGTCCGAGGAGAGGGGTGTGGCAAAGACAGCCACACTAGTAGACTCGTCCGAGGAGAGGGGTGTGGCAAAGACAGCCAAGCTGGCGGGCCACACTAGTAGACTCGTCCGAGGAGAGGGGTGTGGCAAAGACAGCCACACTAGTAGACTCGTCCGAGGAGAGGGGTGTGGCAAAGACAGCCACACTAGTAGACTCGTCCGAGGAGAGGGGTGTGGCAAAGACAGCCAACGGCCACACTAGTAGACTCGTCCGAGGAGAGGGGTGTGGCAAAGACAGCCACACTAGTAGACTCGTCCGAGGAGAGGGGTGTGGCAAAGACAGCCACACTAGTAGACTCGTCCGAGGAGAGGGGTGTGGCAAAGACAGCCACACTAGTAGACTCGTCCGAGGAGAGGGGTGTGGCAAAGGCAGCCACACTAGTAGACTCGTCCGAGGAGAGGGGTGTGGCAAAGACAGCCACACTAGTAGACTCGTCCGAGGAGAGGGGTGTGGCAAAGACAGCCACACTAGTAGACTCGTCCGAGGAGAGGGGTGTGGCAAAGACAGCCACACTAGTAGACTCGTCCGAGGAGAGGGGTGTGGCAAAGACAGCCACACTAGTAGACTCGTCCGAGGAGAGGGGTGTGGCAAAGACAGCCACACTAGTAGACT
The DNA here is from genome assembly GCA_034096865.1 of Theodoxus fluviatilis. Taxonomy (NCBI): domain Eukaryota; kingdom Metazoa; phylum Mollusca; class Gastropoda; order Cycloneritida; family Neritidae; genus Theodoxus; species Theodoxus fluviatilis. The sequence goes on from JAWQFJ010003022.1 coordinate 118,029, forward strand.
CGTCCGAGGAGAGGGGTGTGGCAAAGACAGCCACACTAGTGGACTCGTCCGAGGAGAGGGGTGTGGCAAAGACAGCCACACTAGTAGACTCGTCCGAGGAGAGGGGTGTGGCAAAGACAGCCACACTAGTGGACTCGTCCGAGGAGAGGGGTGTGGCAAAGACAGCCACACTAGTAGACGCGTGCGAGGAGAGGGGTGTGGCAAAGACAGCCACACTAGTAGACTCGTCCGAGGAGAGGGGTGTGGCAAAGACAGCCACACTAGTAGACTCGTCCGAGGAGAGGGGTGTGGCAAAGACAGCCACACAAGTGGACTCGTCCGAGGAGAGGGGTGTGGCAAAGACAGCCACACTAGTAGACTCGTCCGAGGAGAGGGGTGTGGCAAAGGCAGCCACACTAGTAGACTCGTCCGAGGAGAGGGGTGTGGCAAAGACAGCCACACTAGTAGACTCGTCCGAGGAGCGGGGTGTGGCAAAGACAGCCACACTAGTGGACTCGTCCGAGGAGAGGGGTGTGGCAAAGACAGCCACACTAGTAGACTCGTCCGAGGAGAGGGGTGTGGCAAAGACAGCCACACTAGTAGACTCGTCCGAGGAGAGGGGTGTGGCAAAGGCAGCCACACTAGTAGACTCGTCCGAGGAGAGGGGTGTGGCAAAGACAGCCACACTAGCAGACTCGTCCGAGGAGAGGGGTGTGGCAAAGACAGCCACACTAGTAGACTCGTCCGAGGAGAGGGGTGCGGCAAAGACAGCCACACTAGTAGACTCGTCCGAGGAGAGGGGTGCGGGAAAGGCAGCCACACTAGTAGACTCGTCCGAGGAGAGGGGTGTGGCAAAGACAGCCACACTAGTGGACTCGTCCGAGGAGAGGGGTGTGGCAAAGACAGCCACACTAGTAGACTCGTCCGAGGAGAGGGGTGTGGCAAAGACAGCCACACTAGTAGACTCGTCCGAGGAGAGGGGTGTGGCAAAGACAGCCACACTAGTAGACTCGTCCGAGGAGAGGGGTGCGGGAAAGGCAGCCACACTAGTAGACTCGTCCGAGGAGAGGGGTGCGGGAAAGGCAGCCACACTAGTAGACTCGTCAGAGGAGAGGGGTGTGGGAAAGACAGCCAAGCTGGCGGGCCTAAGCATCAGGTTGGCAGCGATCTTGGTCGGTTAATCCACAGCGAATTTCCAGTGAATCACAAACAGAATAACAAAATAATCTGAAGATTCAGCGATAAAGTAAGCTCATAAAAAGGCAGCGAATCATATACATGTGCTGTGGCCCGCCAGCTCGGTTGTCTTTCCCACACCCCTCTCCTTGGACTAAGGAAACATGGGGGTGGGGGTGGGTGGGTAGGTAAGCAGGTAGGTCTGAACACTTTTGGGGGGTGGGGAGGCCAGATTGAGACTGCGCGCGTGTGTGTGTGTGTGTAGGTGTGTGTGTGTGTGTGTGTGTGTGTGTGTGTGTGCGCGCGCGCGCCGGCGCGCGTGTGTGTGTGCGTGTAGGTGTGGTTGTAGGTGTTTGAGTGTGTGTGTGTGTGTGTGTGTGTGTGTGTGGTTGGCGGTGTACGTGACTGTTTATTTCCTTTTTATTCTTGTAGACTCCAAAACGTACTTGCACGGGTCTAATTTATAGCAAATGACGCTATATTTTCCATTACTGCAAAGTGAGGAAGGGGAAGCTACTCTGGAGAGGCCCAGCAGAATTCTTCACGGGGAAGGTGGAACAGCAAGCAATTCGTTGTTTACCTTCAATTTCTTCCTTTTTGTCCTTATCCACGATCAAAACAGAAAAATCAGGGGTGACAAGGAAAATGGCTACATTTGTCATTCCTGTCACTTGCGGGTCGAGGGTAAGAACATTCAGCGCGGCTGAGACTACAGTTGATAGTGTTCAGAATGGGATAAGAATAGACCCATTCAGCGTGGCTGAGACTATAGTGCAAATAGTATAATGTATAACACTTTTCTGATAAAAGTTTATTGTCTGTTGCTTTGCAGAGATAGTTTGATGCCTTCATTTGCAGTATGCCAAGTTTCATGCTTATTAACGTATAGTTGCTATGATAAATAAAGAGTATTTTGTCCCAAATACTTTGACGTCGTTTGTCTCAGAATTCACGTGTTACTTACTATACCTTCTTACTGCAAAAGGCGTAGATGTGATTTTTTTTAATGCGTGCTAACTGATATTAGATTTAGAGCTTGAATTTTCAATGATATTACGCTTACAACTCGCTTTTTCGCTTACAACTGTCATGAGGTCAGCGCGTGATCACGGGCTGACCTCATGACAAGCTGGCCAATGAGATGCAAGGAACGAAACGGCCATCTCTTTCCGTGGTTTTCATTGGTTCGAACACTGGAGTTGTAAGCGAAAAAGGACTTGTGTAATATCGAAAATTCAAGCTCTAAACCTAATATCAGCTAGCACGCATTAAAAAAAATCACATCTAAGTAAACCAGCCAGCCTAGTACTGTGAACAGATTTGAAAGCGACAGCAAGAAAACAATTAAAAAAACCTCGAACACTCAGGTCTAATCTAAGCGAAAGAACTTGTCACTGTGTACCAACCAAGCCCCTTGGAGCCGACGCGCCGCCAAGCGGCGGCAAGGGAGATAATTTCAAAAAAAGTCGCTCATTGCTATCAATAGTGCTATCGACTGGATTTTTCTCTGCGAAGGTAGGCTCGAGGTTGGTGGTAATCTTTACATGTTTGAGATGTGTGGAAAAAAACAGGGTATGCGTTTCTTTCCACATTTGCTGCTTGTTCGATTAATAGCTGCTGTTGGCCTTTTTAAAACCTAGCCTTGTGCAGTTAGTGGTGGTCGAGCCTCACAGTTGACGGTGGACATGGTAACCTTGACCCAAAAATGCCTATCTCGTCACTCGTGCTTTTCCCTTTGCAATCACTAAATGGACTTTGCCTCGCACGCGTCTGTTCATCCAACAAATAAATGTGTATTATCTCTGGTGCACTGCATGCACTGAGCTCAGTTCTGTAGTAGAAGTATGAGAGAAACTTGCCAGACCGGCAACGGTGCATCACCTCTGGTAGTGGTAGCAAAGATCTTTGGTGGTAGTATATTCTACCAGCAAAAGTAGTGCGGAATCAGACCTGCCAACATCTGTTAAGGGGAGACACGGCTGGCTAGCAGTCGAATTTCGCTCAAAAAATCGAAATTGAGATCTGAGCAATTTCTGAATTTTCAATGTCTGTACAACATCTTTCTCTGGCTAGATTTCTTTTTTTCATCATCTAAGTATTTTTTTCGAATTTTTATATAACGGTGGGGTGGGGACTGTGCACAGCAGAGTTTCAAAAACAATCACCTTTCGGCCTTTCGTTGAGGCAGACATTTTCTATCAACCCCCTTATATTGCATATCAGCGTGCTCGGGAAGATTCGGACTATCTGCTCCCGCCAAGATCGAGCGGAAATTTCTATATATGGAGGTGCCAGATGGCCGCGAAATCTCCCGAGAGAGTCACGGAAATGCCCATATCAGTCCTCGGACGAGCTCGTTGTGACGTCAGCCTAACAGCTGTTATAACGCAGCGATCTGATTGGCTGCCGATTACTTGCGGACTCGTTCTGAGCAAGCCGAAGTTGGCCGAGGCAATTCCGCTGGCACTGTTTACATCTGCGAAGGCACTTGTGCGAGCTGCGAATTGAATGCGTTTCTGTGCAATTTCATCGCGATGGCTGAAAAATCTGAGCCCATTCCGACTCCCAAGGGTGGAAAGAGGAGGCGGCAAGCATTGAACAAGGCAGCCGTACAAAAGCGATGGAAGATTGCAAGAGAAGGTGCTTCGAGTTCGACCAGCGAGGAGGCGATCGAGGAAGCGTCCACGCAACCTCCGGAGCAGATGCCGTCATGTTCGTTCCACGGCGAGGAGTAAGTACATAATTTCTATTTGGATTTTATCAATCTAGTATCTTGAAAAGTTCTGACATTTACAGCTTGCTATAGGAAGCATTTGAATTATTTCTAGATTGAAAGAACTCGATCTTTTCAGTGTTGTGAACAAATTGCTCTCACGAACAGCTGATTCTGATTCTGATTCTGTGTTTGCTAAACAGCTCTATACAATTTGGTGGAAGTTAGTAATGAATTGACTGGGTTTTTTTCTCCAGGCACCAGGAAGAGGTTGCAGCTCGAAAAAAGTTACAGTCATTGATGGCAAGCAAGGAGTTCCTCCCTGCTGTTCCTGAGGGCGGCCGACAGGAGGAGCAAGACCAGCTACCTCCTCGTGTTTGGTGCATCACTGACTTGGGGCAAGTGAATAAACTGTTGGAAGATGTTGTCTGCCCAAGTTGCTTTGAGAATGGACTTGCCATTGAGAAGGGTGGGCGACCAATGGGATTCGCAGAATCCTTGTCTCTGAAATGTACCTCCTGTCCATATGAGAGTGAGTCTGTCTACTCATCTTCTAGACTTGGTGGGGAAAGTTCCAAGGTCGCTCCCTATGAGATCAACACCCTTATGACAATGTTGTCTCATGAGCTTGGCAAGGGGCATGAAGCACTTGAGAAATTTAAGGTTCTGCTAGGCCTTCCCTCAATGCATGCCAAAACCTACACAAAACATCAGAAGAAGTTGTTTGCCCTGTCTGCACAGGTGGCAGATGACTATCTTCAGGCTTCAGCAAAATTAATCTCTGCTATTAGGTTCGACCACTGACCCAGTTTCACTGTAAGCAGTGAAAATTTCGTCCAATTTTGCCCTACTTCAGCTGGCATTTTTTGCAAGAAAATGCCAAGAAGTGTCAATAAAAATTATATGCAATTAAAGTGTGTTCTTTCCTCTACAACTCTGTGTTATTTGTCTGTTTGCTAGTTTAGAATTTATATGTAAGCGTTCACTTTGTACCGGGTCACCAACTACGAATTTTCACTGACAGTTGAGCCTGCCTCAAGCCGCGAGGCAGATCACGCGAACACACAACGTTCAGAAGAATTAGTGGGGCTCGCCGTAAACGATTGGAAGATAAAAATAACTTATGCAAATGAAGAGGGGATACCATCAGCTTTACTTTCGTATAAGTTACAACCGGGAATTCCGAGTAGAAATGTTTCAAAAAACGGTTTTAATGCAACACTTTGACTTAAGATTGAGATATCACAGAAAGTACACACAAGTGCCAGTAATCTTTTTAAACACGATATAAAGGAATCTTTTCTGCGCATAATAATACCAAAATGAGCATCATTGGTCGAAATCACGCGTAGCTCCATTTGAAAAACGAAGTCAACCCGCACGCGTTTTTTCATCTCTTCATGGCCGATTCACACGATTCAATGGCGACTCAAACGGCATGTGGCGATGCTGATTTTACTGCGGCATATCAACGCTTGACTCTATTTCTTGGTAGGGATTTGTAGCAGATGCATTTAGAAACATTTATGGCTTGTATATTTTGATACACATATGAAGATGCTTGTTATTTTGATGGAAAATGGAAACCGGTCGATGCACAAAGAAATGGTTGTGAAGCGTGTTCCCATCGGAGAACTCGATCTCAAATTCTGTTAGTTATTTTGAAACTAAACTATGATGGAAGCTTTATAATGCATAAATATACATCTCTACTAATTTTGAGGCTCTATCTTTGATTATTATTTGAATAATTTACGTTTATAGACAGAAATCAAGTTGCATGAAAAGACAATTCGCCACTTCCGGTAAAAACGAACTTGACGTTTTCAGTGGCATAGTCCTCTTTTGTGTGGTACAGTTCATTGGAGGAGTAGAGAAGGTTTTCGGCATCCTCTGCATCCGAATTGATGTCTGTGTCTGCTGTAAACACCGTTTCCATCTATTCCTCTCTCTCTGACGTCGATGGCGACGGTCGATTCGTCTTCGCTGTCACCTACGAAGTCGATTCGTCTTCGCCGTCAGTCACCTCTGCATTCTCGTTGACTAGGACTATTTCCGCGTCAGAATCATCAAGATCTTCTTCAGAAGTCCAATATCCACCTAGATCTTCAGTATCAGACCCTTCTTCCATCCACACTTCTAACACTTCATCATTTTCATCACCGCTCGATCTCCTTCGATAACGGACGCCATGTTGACAAGCCAGTAAACACAATGTAGGGTCAGCGTAGCTATTTTCAGTGGCTTGAGTGCTTGTAATCAGAACAAAACAAATATTGTGCGTTATTTATGTTTCTGTAGGTGAGAGGAGAAAATAATGTTCACTGCAGCAGTTGTTTTGTGAAAGTTTAAAAACCAAAAAAAGCACTGGATAGTTTAAAAACAAAACAAACAAACACATGTATTTATTGTTGCTTTGTTTCTCTGCAGTGGATGAGACCTATCATTTATGAAATAATTTATGTTTAGAAAACAAATTGTGGCTAATAACAATGCTGTATTTGATTTCATGATGCCACTACAATCAGTTTGATATGTGATAGATATCTGTAGCTAAAGTAGAACAGGAGATATGAGAACTGTACCAGCTGCTCATTTTGTGTTCATGTTTGTAACAATAAATTAGCTTTTGAAATAGCCTTTTTCACTGATTTAAGGTGTGTTTTTCTCCTTATCTACATCAGCTATACCTTTCAAAATAAATAGGCATTCACCATGTTACTAGTACAGCATTTTAAGTGGAAAAGCATGCTCAATGGAACATTTGTTTACTAACTGTGAGGCCTTGAAAATGTCGTTTCGTCCAGTTTGTATCGATTTTGTCATTTAAATCTTGTTTTTCTTAGGCTTATGGCTATTGACTATTGTATGTTATGATTCATTTGATGCTGAATTTCTGATCCTTCTTATACAAGGTTTAGTTCCTGAGTAAAATAATAAACTCAGATCAACTGCATTTCCTTGTATTGGTGTCCTAAAATGCTGTTTTGTGTGATTTCTGCCGTCTGCCGTCCACTTGCATAACTTAAAAGTTCAATAACTCAGTTATTTTAAAAGATAATTCAACCAAATTTTGCATAATGCTTATTCATTACAATGTCTTCATTGCCTCCAAAAATTAGCCTTCTATGATGATTTTTAAAAAAATGGTGGTCTAACCTACTGCTATGTCACAAGATCTAGGAGACAATGGAGTTGTAGATCTCACTGTGAGCTATGATGGCACATGGCAAAAGCGAGGTTTCAGCTCTCACCATGGTGTTGGTTTTGTTATTGAGATCACCACTGGCTTTTGCATTGACAGGGAAGTTCTGTCAAACTACTGCCATGCTTGTGCCTTGGCCAAAGCAAAGTATGGAAAAGGGACTGAGGCATTCTTTGACTGGAAGGCCAAGCATGAGCAGTGTGACATGAACTTTGATGGCTCTGCAAAAGCCATGGAGGCAGAGGCAGCCAGAAGAATCTGGGCTAGGTCACTGCAGTTGTATGGCTTTCGCTACACTTGCATTCTGAGTGATGGAGATGCAGCTACTTTCGCAGCCCTACAGAAGATGAGCCCTTATGGGGAAGAACACCCCATCACAAAACTTGATTGTATCAACCATGCAGAGAAACGCATGGGCACAGCCCTCAGAAAAGTGCAGAAGGAAAAGAAACTGGGAGGTCAGGGTGAGGGAAGGCTGACACTAGCTAAGATCAACAAGTTGCAGGCCTACTATGGTCGGGCAATCAGATCTAATGTTGGAGATCCAGAGAAAATGCAGTCAGCCATTTGGGCATCATTTCTCCACTCCATTTCCACCAATGATGATCCACACCATGACAACTGCCCAGAAGATGGATGGTGCATCTTCAACAAGGCAAAGAAGTTGGGGAATCCACAACCCAACCATGATGAGAGCACCATTGGTACTTGTCTGGCAGAAGATGTGGCTGAGCATGTGATGCCCATCTATGAGCGCATGTCAGATGGCAATCTTGTGGACAGGTTGAGGAAAGGGGCCACTCAGAATGCAAATGAGAGCTTGAATAACCTACTATGGGTGTACTGTCCAAAGTCAGTCTTTGTTGGCAGAGCAAGAGTGCAGTGTGCTGCTGACATGGCAATCACCAAGTTCAATGCTGGTGTCCAGGCAACCAGTGACAGGCTGAAGCTTCTAGGTATTGCTCCAAATGAGGCCCAGTTGGCTCTCATGCAGAGACAGGACAATAGAAGAATAGTTCAGGCTGAGAAAGCAGCAGAGGCAAAGAGCAGACAGGTCAGAAAGACAAGGCAGCAGGCAGCAAAACAAGCCCTAGCTAGGCTTGAAGCTACAGAGGGTCCTCAGTATGGGGCTGGAGAGTTTGAATGAACATGTCTGTGATATCAGAAGATGATTCTAGTGCAGAAATGCTGTAGAATTTGCTTTATAAGTGCATGCATGTACACAAAATATCATTTCCAGTTAGAGGCATGTATGTTTGTATTTCTGAAAATTATTAGCAACCAATTCTGTGTATTTTTCCAAAGACTTGGAATAGCCGTAGTTTCAGAGTTTGAGGGTGGAGAGGTTTTGTAATAATTGTGTAAATTCTGAACATAATTCCAGTTTTGAAACTTTGTGGGTTTTGCTTTGTCAGGTGTATGGCTGTACATAAATGTCAGTTTTAGTTGAAAATACAATTATCTTTGACTTGTTAGACACATTTGCAATCTTCTTTCCTGATTTTCTCAAAACGCATATTTTGAGAAAGTTTTTTTCACATAAAAGCAAATAACTCAAGAAAAAAAGTGTCAATTGTCTCCAGATTTTGTCAGAATGTTGAACATAATTGGATTTATCATTCTGTGTATTGATTTGAGTAAATTATGAGAAGTGTGGAAATTGTACAATTTTTCATTATTATCATTATGTAGATTTATGCGTCAATTATGATAATGAGGATAGAAATATTAGAAAAAAAATTCCTGTTGAGTGTCAGTCATATGGATACACAGAAATGTTTGTGTAATGATGCTTGTTCCAATAAAACTAAATAGAAGTTATTCTGATGTGTTGTTGATTTTAAATTTATTTTCAAAGTTTGCCAAATTTCGCACATTTTTAATACCTTTTTAATTTACAAAGAATCAAAAAAAATTTTTTTCAGATCTGAAAGTTATTTTGTATTCTACTTATCAAGCCATACTTCAGCAAAAAAAATTGAATCTCTAGGAGTAGTCTTTCATTTTCACCATATCATCCTGTAGCATCTCCCCTTAATTAGCTCTGTTATACAACTCTTTCAGAAATGATTTGTTGTATACGAACTGACCATCTTGTTCGGTGTGATACATGTATCAATATGTTTTATGAAGGGAGATGGTTTGTGTGTACAAAATCCTTCAAGCGTGAACATTCCATCACATATTACGTTCCTTTACAAAGTCACAGTCCATGTAGAGTGCAGTTCACTTCCTGTCCTGTGAGAATAAAGCCGACTATTGTTGGCGTTGAGCCAAATGCCACCACCAAGTAGTGGATGAGAGACGGGATCGACCCCTGTCTCCCCACCCACCCCTCCCCTCCTTTTCTGCCTGTCATCATTCACGCGTGTATATTCTTTCTTCCTGCCACCCCACCCCCACTCCCTCTTTTTCTCCGGCAGTGGATATGTTTATGACCAAGTATATCTCTATGTCCGTCTGTGTGTCTGTTAGTCTACGTGTTATGCCTCTCTCTCTCTCTCTCTCTCTCTCTCTCTCTCTCTCTCTCTCTCTCTCTCTCTCTCTCTCCCTCCCCCCCCCCTCTCTCTCTCTCTCTCCCTCTCTCTCTCTCTCTCTCTCTCTCTCTCTCTCTCACACACACACACACACACACACACACACACACACACACACACACACACACACACTCACTTACAGACGACACACACAAACACACATACACACAAGTTAATACGTGCACGCACGCACACACACACACACACGTGCACACAAACACGCACACACGCATGCACACACGCACGCACACACACACACACGTGCGCACACACACGCACGTACACACAAGCACGCACACACGCACGCACACAGGCACGCACGCACACAGGCACGCACACACACGCACGCACGCACGCACAAACACACACACACAGTGGCAGATAGAGAGATGGCTGATCGCTCTTCCATCATGAGCACGTCCTAGAAAACATGCGAGCCTCTCAGTTTTTCTCTCCATCTCTGCTCTTCTACATCGCCTGTCATTGCCGCCATGCTTTGTTTTTTACCTGTCCTCTGTGTCGTCCATCTTCCCTCATGCCGCTGCAAGAGCTGCATCCTCTGCTTCGTGTATTCCTTCCATCTTGTCTCGGGCCCCGCAAACAGGGATGAGTCACATTGTACCTCAAACGAAATCGACCTACAGTTCGTTGTAGTGAGTAGGGAACCTGATTGTCGATTTTTAACCCTTTTTTGAAAACTGAACTGTCGCCATATTTTTAAACAGCTTATAGATTATTTATTTTTTTGCATTTCAGTGAGTGGTAGGTTGATGTTTAAAAAAAAGACCGAATATGTATTATTTCCACTGACTGAGCTCTCACATAAAAAAGTGTATTCCCAAGGACACATGATTCAGTTGCGAATAGCTTTGCACCGATCATTCGATTCAGAAACCAGCTTGAAGAGCGTGAAATTTTACGTTGCACAAAATTGACCGAGTGCACGATGCTACCAATTTCGTGGAGTTCGGTCACATTTCACCTTGTCCACTTCACGATATTTCACTCCTCTTCTCCGCCCCCAATGATAATCAGGATTTCTACGCTGTGGTCCCACTCTCCGACCTCGTGCAGCCTTCCCATGCAATAGTCCGCACCGTTTTCCGTTAGCTTCTTCCATCTTGTCTCCACCTGTGTTCGTTATCTAGTGACCACCTGTCTTCTCTCAGTTCTGACCTTGGTTAGGCAATGTACAGGAAGTGATGGCAAAGATAATACCTTTAAGTTTAACGGTGGTTGTGTCAGGTCAGTAACTGCTTAGCCCGCTTCAGCCGTGCGCGTAGTGTGTGTGTATGTGTGTGTGTGTGTGTGTGTGTGTGTGTGTGTGTGTGTGTGTGTGTGTGTGTGTGTCTGTGTAAATGTGTGTGTGTAAATGTGTGTGTGTGTATGTGTGTGTGTGTGTGTGTGTGAGAGAGAGAGAGAGAGAGAGAGCATATGTGCGTGTATGTGTATTTGTGTGTGTATGTGTGTGTGTATGTGTGTGTATGTGTGTATGTATGTGTGTGTGTAAGAGAGAGAAAGAGAGAGAGAGAGAGAGAGAGAGAGAGAGAGAGAGAGAGAGAGAGAGAGAGAGAGAGAGAGAGAATGTGTAAATGTTTTTGTGTGATTGTAAGTGTATGAGTGAGTGCTAGTATGTGTTTACGTGTGTGAGAGAGAGCGTGCATGCGTGCGTGCGTGCGGGCTTGTGTGCGTGTGTATGTTGTCTGTGTGTGTTTATGCGCGCGCGCGTAAACAAGCGAGAGGAAAATTTTTAACGGCTGCTGTCTCAAAAGCACTCTTGCTAATCAATGGAAATTCATACACGAATATGCAGGTCATACTGTGCTTTGATGTTCAGTTCAGTTCAGTTCAGTCTCATAACCTTGAGATGGGTTGTTAAGGCACCACTGATGACTTTCGGACAATCTTCCTCCATCGATCTCTATCCTCTATGTGAGTCAGCAAAGGTCAAGCCTGTCCACTCTTTGATGTTGACCACCTACCTCTTTCTCTGCCTGCCTCTCCTTCTCCCACCTGGTACGGTACCTTGCAGGATGGTCTTGGCCAGCCCACTGCCTCTTGACACGTGACCGTACCACTTCAGCTTTCTGCTTTTCACGATTGAGAGCAGGTCTTCGTACTGTCCAAATGCTTTCCTGATCCTGTTGCTGATTTCTTCATTCGTGACATGGTCTTTATATGAGATGTTCAGAATCTTGTGGTAGCATCTCATTTCCAGGGCTTGTATCCGTCTCTGTAGTTCAGATGTGAGTGTCCAGGAATCGCATGCATACAAGAATACGGAGATGGCCAGCGTGCGCATGAGCCTGATCTTCGACGCGAGAGTGATATTTCTGTCACGCCATATTGGCTTCAACTTTGCCAATGCTGCTGTTGTTTGTGCTATCCTGGACAGTATCTCTGATTTGGAACCTTCATAATGTAAACTCTGATGTAAACATACATTAAATATACTGCAACATATAAGATAATTTTGTATTTAAAAAACTATGAGCTTGGAGTAGATACTGTGAAGGATTGTCTGTTTTTGTGAGTTGTTACGTTCGAAACAGAAAAATGCCCTGGAGGAGTTCGAGGCGGCAGCAGCGAGCAACAGAGAATGGGAAAAAGAAGTCCAATGCAGAGGGAAGAAGGAGACGCTGGGTGGCGATAAATGATCCGTGAGCTTTGAAGAGAAAAAATTGCAAATCATACCTGATGTCTCTGCACTTCTCACGCGAGTCACTTTACCCATGCATCACACTGATATATGTACAGTAGCACTACAGGGAAGAAGAAAGAACATAATTGAGGTTATTGATTATTTAAATTTAAAAAAACTACTGTTTCCAACGGGACTGTGGCTGCTGAGCTTTCATGAAAGTCATGGTTCGTTCCTCGTAGTTATAAGTGTCACGCCTCAATACGGAGAGCAGTTCCAGAGTGAATCTGTTTTTGAAGAGGAAACTTTAAATACTCGCGGCCATCTTGAATATTTACTACAGCTGGTTAGAGGAATAGCAGGTAAAACGTCCATTTCCCTGATTATCCGCTCTGTAAGAGTCGCAAATAGAGATGCGGTGGCTCTATTCTTACCCCAACTCCAGCGAGAGAGAGAAAGAGAGAGAGAGAGAGAGAGAGAGAGAGAGAGAGAGAGAGAGAGAGAGCAAATGCACTGGCTTATATTATTGAATGCCATGTAAATTGATGTATATGAACTATAATTGTGACCCGTTAAGTCGATTTTTTTAAAAGTTGGAATGTGCATTGAATATCCTTTAATTTGATACCAAATGTGTTACAGTATCATAAACAAAAAACACACAATTCTGACGAATTAAAGAGCTTAGGTCCCGAAAAAAAAACTATCGAAAAGTATGACTGTAAACTTTGAGCTTATTTGATAAAGTACAATATTGTGTAAATCCAGGCAAATGACACAGTGACCCTTAGAAAACCCGTTGAAAATCTGTTTTCAAGCGGAATTTGTGACAATCCTAACAAAATTATACAATATTTGTTTTTTATATTGGAAATCCCCAAAATTCATTTCAGCGTAGGTATAGTCCCCAACCATTTGTTCCTGGCCGCACAGCAAGTGCTTAGCGACTTCACCCTGGCTTTGCCAGAACAGCTCTCAGTTTACGATGATGATGGAGCTGTGCGTTCAGAGCAGTTGTTTTGCGTTTGCATGTAGGAGGACCAAAGCCCGGCACTCTCCACCAAGTCCTGGCCGTTCCCTGCCTTTTTCTCTAACGTCGTGCTTTGAGGCCATCGTAATATCGTCAGGTGAGTGAAGACATTCTCTCTCTCTCTCTCTCTCTCTCTCTCTCTCTCTCTCTCTCTCTCTCTCTCTCTCTCTGTCTGTCTGTCTATCTGTCTGTCTGTATGTCTGTCTGTCTGTCTGTCTGTCTGTCTGTCTGTCTCTGTCTGTCTGTCTGTCTGTCTGTCTGTCTGTCTGTCTGTCTGTCTGTCTGTCTGTCTGTCTGTCTGTCTGTCTGTCTGTCTGTCTCTCTGTCTCTGTCTGTGTGTCTGTCTGTGTGTCTGTCTGTCTGTCTGTTCTCTCTCTCTCTCTCTCTCTCTCTCTCTCTCTCTCTCTCTCTCTCTCTCTCTCTCTCTCTCTCTCCTTTTCTCTCTCTGTATGTGCGTGCGCGTGTATGTGTGCACGAAAGCGCATTTGAATGTAAATTCATGAATGCGTGCCAAGGCAGGGGTGTATGAATGTTTCAATATATTCGCTTTTGTTTGTACGTGCATTTGGGTGTGCTCGCGTGTGGCTGCGTGCATGCGGACGTGTATGTGTAAGGGTGTATATGTGGGGTTTGTTGGCAGGGCTCGGGTAGGAACTTGCCTGAAGAGTTGCGCCATCTGTTGGCAGTGATGAGTCAGGGGATTACGCGATGCAAAGATGCTGTATGAAGCAGCTCAGCGTTATACGAATTTTGTGTGAACTAATCTATTTTGGTGTATACCTATTTTGAAATGTAAAAAGCATTGAATATTCAACAAACAAAACGGTTGCAGAATGTCGGACGCACTTCCGGTGTTGGACATGCGCAAGGCGCGTGACCCCGCCAATCGTGCGCAGACAGCACGTGACATGGTGGCGGCACTGCGCTCCGTGGGCTTCCTCTACATTGACAATGTAGACGGCCTTGACTTCCAGGTCATGGAACAGGTAAGAGGTCAAGGAAAGACAGACATTCAGTCAAGGCCGCCATTTTCTATGACATACAGGTTTTGAAAGAAAGAATGAAAGAAAGAACGAAAGGAAAGAACGAAAGCTCACACGCCTGGAAAAAATACAAGATATCACATCACTCCAAACCACTGTGCGATGTCTTGCAAACAAACAAAAATCATCCAGACAAACACAGGGATGTCTATGCAAATGTCGACAAACATCATCTCAGCCACTGTCTGATTCAAACACAAAAATGAACACAGGAAACAACTCAGCAATGCAACGAACAGACACCGCCTCGAATGACCATACACCAGTACCCAAATCCACCACTGCACCTCCCTCTACCCTGCTACACAACAGGTCCTCTCACAAGGATGAGGTTTCGTCTCCCCTGCACAATGCAGTAGCAAACCTCACCACTTCTCATCTGATTCTGGGATGCTCTCTCCTTCGCTTAATGAGACGAAGGAAGTTGTGTTTCCGAGGTTCTGTACACATTAGGTCAATGCAGAACTACAAAGTAGCTGATCTCACCAAAACTCTCAAAGCCACCACCACTACACACCTGACTACAAAATCTGTTTCAATTCTAGTTAGCGGAAACGAAACTCACAATGCAACCCAGACTCAAAAGGAATGTGAAACACTCACCTCAGTGGCATCAAAGATCTTTCCCGAAGCGAAAATCCGCTTCATTGCCCTGCCATTTCACAAGCGTTCCGCTGACCACTTTAACAGATGCAACGCAGCCATGGAGCACGTGGCAAAGAAAAGGCAAAATGTGCACTATGTCACCA
>JAWQFJ010003022.1:135644-215061 GCA_034096865.1 Theodoxus fluviatilis
CTGGAAGAAGACCACTTTAATAGGCTTAGCAGTGCGGGCAGCAAGTAAATGCACAAGGTTCAGCTCAGGTGCTGGCACTGTACACCGAGCGGCTTGGACAGACTCCGTCTCTCCATCCGTCGGCCAGTCTGTCCGGCGGTCAGGCAGTCCGTTGGTCCGTAGGTTGGTCAGTTCTGCCTGCCTTCATGTCTTCCTGCCTATTTATTTGTTTGTTTGTTTACTTGTTTGTTCGAAGGAAAGAAAAATTACAGTAAATAAAAGGGTACTCAAGTTGAACACTTCTATGTCTGGCTCACACAAAGCTGATGTCACAATAGTCGTAGAGGTGTGGAATTTCGGAAGGAAAAGTATGCAGAGATGTGTAAACATGGGAAAATCGTACGGCTATCACACAAGGTCTTTGGTCACAGAAGTATTATGTCTCTGTCAACTTCTTGACTCGTATTCTGGACATTACTTATCATTGGAAACTTGAAGCTGGCAGGATTCGTGGGTGAAATGCTCAGACGTTAGAGATTCCCGCAGCACACAATCTCAGCAAGTTATTGAAACATTACGTTGAATTTGCTGTTTCTGGAGTGCATGATAACTGGATGGCAAGGAAAGAAGGTAAAATGGATGACTAGTGAGGGAGAGAGCGAGCGAGTGATGGTGTGAATAAATAAGGGATTGAATGAGTTGGTGAATGAGTGATTGAGCACATGGCATAAATAGACAAATGGAGAGGGGAGATAGAAACGCAGGCAAGCGGTCTGCCAGTCAAAGCAACTACACAACATGTGGAAACTAAATCACCTCAACAAGGCGCCCGACCAAAAAACATAATGAACTAAAACTCTTTCACTGCTGCACCCCGTTTGAATCAAAATACATGTGCGAAAGGTGCTTTGAAAGACCGAGTGAACCGGAAATGGCACGGAGCAGAGAGTTTCCGGAAGGCAGAGGAAAGGAGTCGACAAGACATGGACAGTGAAAACCACCTTCGGTGTTACAGTAACCAGCCTTCCAAGTGACCAGGCGCTTCCGTCAGACCCGTGCAACATGGCTCTCCATTAAAAACAACGTGTGTCTGCTCTTCTGTGGAAGTCTCATCCACCGGGAGGAAGAAAAGAGAAACAAAAACAAAGACTCTAGAGGCTAGATACATATCGATCCCGACTTCAGTGCTGTGGCGAGTCATGCTTGAGAGTTTCTCACTGGACACTTGTTCAGCTACGACCTCATGAGCCAGCCATGATATATTTTTAGCAAACCAGTTTGTCTCGAATTAGAGGATCTACTTACTGTGCAGGTCCCTATTTTGTGTGCTGATGACCTGGTTTGTACTGAACGTGCTCATTCTGGTGTTATCCCACTAAACTGACGAAGTTTGGACATTTCTGTCGCATTAAACTGTGCAGTGTCCACAAGGTCAGGTGAACACAATAATGTTTTAAATTAAGAGAGGAGTGTTATGGAGTGCATGATACATGTATATCAATGAAATATTGAGATACCGTGTCTCTCTCTCTCTCTCTCTCTCTCTCTCTCTCTCTCTCTCTCTCTCTCTCTCTCTCTCTCGCTCGCTCGCTCTCTCGCTCTCTCTCTCTCTCTCGTGTGTGTGTGTGTGTGTGTGTGTGTGTGCGTGCGTGTGTGTGCGTGCATTCTTTATGGCTTTTCAGACATTCTTCCAACACTTTACGTTCTTGCATATCTGTACGTCTCTTCCTTCTTGCAAACACATGCTGCGCTGCTTTGAGGGTCCTTTGAACTGTGAAACTGTGACAATCAGCTTTCATTTTCTTCGGGCGTCTTCGGTTTGATTCGTTCTACCTGTGAACGATTCCGTCTCTGTTTCAAAGTATGGCATGCATTGCAACCCTGCAGATTACCATTAAGAATGACGCTCACCTGTAGAAGGCTTTCCCACGTGATTGTCCACCACGAAGTCATCTTAGGCTGTTTTGCTGTAGAGGCTAATATCGCTATAGAAGTGTTGGCTTGACGATTTCGAGACTTCACTTAATACGGCATCAATAACCATTTCTCCACACCATCACAAAATAAAGATGTGGGGAAATTGCTCTGTGCCCCAAATATACCTCTATTTAAAGCAATCCTTTCGTTTTATTCTACTTTTTTATATCGCTGGCATCTCAAAACATAGCATCCTTCGGAGCATGTCTCTCCATAATTCCAGAAGATCTACCCGTCGAGTTCACATGGATAGAATAAGCTGCCTTCTAGCTTTCTGTAAGAAATCATTTCTCTGGCTAGAATGTCAGAATTAACCCATTAAAATAGCAGAAGAGATGGCGTATAATCTTTTTCAAACGTAGGTCTTCCTCTTCTCGTGCGCCATTGGTTCATTTTATCACATGACTGCCAACAACCAATATTGTGGCAACTTTCACAAACCGGTTGAAGTATAGACGACTTCTTTCTAATGGGGACTTAACGATGGTAGCCTGGACTTACTTAGCGGTTCTGCCTCTGGAGCAACATATTGTAGCCAAATTATGTCCAAATTATCGGATCAACATTGTAAGTGAGTGGTCAAAATTTAAACAAAATTGATGCATTGTTGTTAAGGAAAAGTTTTCTTTGAACATCAACACTGTTTAAATCTTCTTCTTTTTTTAATAACTGCGCAATTTCGGGGTACCGTGTTTTGAGTTCACGTAACTCAGCAGCCTGCAATACTCGTATTGTCAAATGGTTTTCACCATTCAATTGAGCAGAAAAAAGAACTGTTCTGAAGAAAATGTTAAAAAGTGACTAAATACTCATTTCTTCGTGAACGATCACCATATTTGACACGCTGCGTGTTCTTACGAAGATGGCCTTCCATATGCCGCCCTCCAACCTTATCTCATAGGTGTACACGATGTTTAGATATGTGGCTGTTTGAGTGGCGTACAGAGGATCGCCGAACTTCGCCCCAAATTCCACTCCACTGCTCTTGGCCATGTGGTTTCATCATTATGCGCGTGAGTGCGTGCGTTTATGCGTTTGCGCGTGCGTGCGTGCGTGCGTGCGTGCGTGTGTGTGTGCGTGTGAGTATGTGTGTGTACGTATTTATGTGTTTACTTGGTTGGGGAAAAGAAAAATGTTGCGGTCAAACCTACAGTAGTCCATGCAGGCATCTTGTATTGCGTGTGTTTTGTTATTTTGCTACTTAACCACAGTAAACGTCCTTCTCCAGGCTGCATGCAGGCCTCACAAATTCCAGCCATCCATGCATTATATCTGCTATGTAGACAAAATATAGATTCTTCAATTACACTTCCATTTCTGTTTGTTAACGTTCCAGAGTTTTGAAGTTACACATTGATTCTCATTCTTTATTCCCTCAAACTGTTTGGTCACCATTAACCTTATCAACAAACAAAACTCTCTCTCTCTCTCTCTCTCTATCACTCTCTCTCTCTCTCTCTCTCTCTCTCTCTCTCTCTCTCTCAGAGTGCAAGCATAGTTATGGATGAGTCAAGATATTTTATCAACATGACTTGGTGACCTTCTAAAAGGTGTGCTCACGATAAGGAAAATGTAGGGGAAAGTAGTTCCTTTTGCTTTGTCGATGTATAGTCATTATTTTCATTACGGCTTAAAATGATTATGACAATTTACATTGCAACAAGATTCCTATTTCAATTTTGATGTAAAATACATTTCAGGGAAAGTAATGAATTGTGTGCGTTAACCACATTTTGCAAGTAAAGCATTTGCAGTATTTACATGGCATTTTGTAAGCGATGAACCCTTTGATACTTTTCAAAATGCCATCGCTCTTGACACGACAAAGCTTCAGAGCACACATTCGTATGTAAATACTTATCATAGTGTAATTCCATTCTGTGTAGCAACGCAACCAAACCCACAGTAAGTTTTCTGCAAAGCGGGCTTCTTGTCACCCACATTATTACTAATTTCTGCCGAAGTTGAGACACAAATTCCATTATGAACCCTGTTTCAACCCAGTTTATTTCTTCAAAAGCCAAACGCCATAAATTCTCGTGTGAGTCCTGGTTCAATTTATTTCGATCCTCAGCACTCGAAAAGCACAGAATATACAATGCAGTACGTTTACAACCTCCACAGTGAAACTCACTGTGCATGACACTGCAGAGAGAGCATTGCTTTAGTCACTGACACGTTCCTGAGCTCTGACAAAGTTCATGGTCGGTCCCTAACGTGACCACACAAAAAGAGGCGATAAGGTTTCAGGTGTTCAAAATGGACAGGGATGGGTTGCACAGGGTGGGATGGGGTGGTGGGTGGGTTAGGGGATAGGGGCTGAGTGGGTGGGGTTTGAGGGAGTCGGAGTGGGTGGGAGGGGAAAAGGCGAGGGTAGAGGGGTTAGTTATAGCATGACCATCCCTTGCTGTCTCTCATGTCAGTTGTCTTGGACACGCCCTCTCATTTTGACCAATGGGAAGGTGTTATGTTGCCACGCCCTCTATTCTTGCATCAGAGAAATATTCAAGCCTGTGCATGTCACTTTGAAGTAGATTTTCAGGTAAGATGTTACCATCAAATGTAGACTTTAAAAAATAATCATGGCTCAATTTGATAGAGGTTGACAGCTGCTTGTTGTGATTGGATGTTCAGAGAAATGTATACACTCTGTAAGACAAAAAAGGCAAACGATGTCATCCAGGCCTTCGTTGTCGACAACAATAGAATGTTGTTGAGTCGATATGTTTGAAATGTTGTGGACATGATTGAAATGTTATCAACATGACTGAATGGTATGATCATAACTGACATATTGTAAACATAATTGTAATGGTGTGGGAGGCAAGCCTGCGATTACGACTTCGGAACAAAGCATGATCATATTAGTGTGTCAAAAGTGCAAAAGTAAGACTTTTGTGTTTACAACATTAACATTGTGTAGAAAACATGATAATCACGTTTACAAGGGTTTAATACAGTCTTTTGACACAAGACTAGCAAAAGTCCTCCACTGCGTTTTCGTTATGATCGTGTTGCTTTTCCTTTTTTGTGTGTGTTTTTTTCTCCTTGTTAGATCACTCTCCAATTGTTCCCCTCCTCTCTCTCTCTCTCTCTCTCTCTCTCTCTCTCTCTCTCTCTCTCTCTCTCTCTCTCATGCGTGCGCGCACGCGTGTGTGTGCGCGCGCGTATCTGTGTCCAGCTGTGTGCGTAACTTGTATGACTGTCTGCCTATCTGCCTCTCTATTCATCGCATTTTTATTATTTATTCATCCATTCATTCCATTATATTCTTTCTTTGATTCTTTGTTTCTTTCTTTGTTTCTTTGTTTCTTTTTTCTTTCTTTCCTTCTTTCTTTTATATCTGAAGTCCCTGTAGCGCCTTTTTCCAACCCATACCAATATCCCTCTTTCGCCCTTCTTCCCCCCTCTTGGGTCCATCAACAGTCATGCGGTTACTTATCCAGCTACTCTCTTGTGATGGCAATGAAGGAGACCCATGCAAAACTCAATCACTGGTGTCACGTCCAAGCAGTCCCCATGCGCGTCGCAGCCAGGCACTCACGGAGCACTCCTGCTCCACACCCAGCAGCTTTCCTTGAGCGCTGATTGAAAACTCCCTGTGTGCCAAGATCAAGGCTAGGAGCGAGTTCTAATTTAGCTAATTAGGAGGCCGCCGGCGCATTGATGCGCCACAGCGTACATTCCTCAGACGTCCGCTGGCGCATCAGTGCGCCGAGCGATAGTGACGTGTTCTGTTGATTTGCCTATCGCGGCCTTCTTGTCATGCTGTTCTAAAAATATCACAGTCTCGTACAGTGATCACGTGGCAATGAGATCCGCTATTTTGGCGATCGAGAAAACGTGCCGCGAATTTTCAGCAAATTTTTTCACGAAGTTGCGTCTTCGTCGCTTGTGAACGGGACTTTTTTCTTTGCCAGTATGGCGACTGACGAAGAAGTTGAAGCGCTTGTGGAGTAATTTTTCGATTCTGACTCTCAGAATATGAATTCAAAGGCTTTACTGACATTGATGTGATGGGAGATGGAGGGATAGAGAGGCAAGCACGTGCTTTGACCGATGTGTTGTGGTCTGTAGATCGAGAGGAGCGGAAGCTTGATTCAGATGAAAATGACTCGACTGACTTCCCTAGCGTAAGTAATTGTAGGATTTTTTGTTTTGTTTTACCCTAAAACATTTTCAGATGTATTTCCAAGTAATCAAAAGCTGTTGTATTCTTGAATAAATAGAGCAGTGTAGGAAAATACAGTGCTTCGACCGATGTGTTGTGGTCTGTAGATCGAGAGGAGCGGAAGCTTGATTCAGATGAAAATGACTCGGCTGACTTCCCTAGCGTAAGTAATTGTAGGATTTTTTGTTTTGTTTTAGTTTTACCCTAAAACATTTTCAGATGTATCTCCATTACTTGGAGACTCTATGCACTTTTGCATTTTCATCAAAAGCTGTTGTATTCGTGAATAAATAGAGCAGTGTAGGAAAACACAGTGAATGTGTTTGTTTTTTGTTGTTGTCTGTGTTCCATGATTTCTTTAGCAGCTGAAAAAACATTCTTTGGCATTTTCATTAATTGCACCATGTAGGCCATTCATTTTTCTACTCGCCCTCCAAAAGTCTACTTCAAAGCTTGAATAGGTAATAAATGAGGATTTTTGCAGTAAACATGATGTCGAATTTGACCACACATGATGAAATTTGTGGCTCTGGGGTAAAACAATGACGAAAATTGGCGGCGCTCTAAAGCTAAACAGCATAGCAGTGCCTCGATGCAATAATCTATTGATGGCTGCGTGTAGAGTCACTTTCATGCTTCTCCTCTTCAGAAAGAACTCTGTGCTTAGACATCAACGTAGATTTGGTGAAACTTTGATAAGATGGTTCCTGAAAACAAAATTTAAAAGGAACTTATGTTGGTAATTTTTACCCTCAGATATGCTGTACACGGCTCGAATGCTTTTCGAAAACTCCAACGTCTTCGCTCAGAACACTAGGCCATACCCATAGAGATACAGCATGAATGCGACTTGGAGTTCGTAGTGAGAGCATTTGCTGCATTTACTTCACATACCTGTCCACACACCCTTGAACGTGGCATCAAGACTTGAGAAACGGTTGAAGATCCAATGCAATGGTCCATCATGCTAATCTCTTTCCCGGGGCGTATTTGCGGGAAGTCAGATGCATGAAAGTTTGAAAAAGCTTCCATAAATGGGCCACACTAGTGGACTCGCCTGAGGAGAGGGGTGTGGAATGACGGCCAAGCCGGCGGGCCACACAAGCTAGCAAGCAACAGCATCTGACTGGCAAGCGATCTTGGTTGATTAATTTTCAGTTAAATCGCGGCTATTCAAACAAAGAATGACAAATGAATCTAACAATAAAAAAACACAAACAAACCTCGTAAAAACGCTGCCAATCAGATGTTGTGTCCGGCCAGTTTGTGTTTCCCGCCAGATTGGCTGTCTTTCTCACGCCCCTCTCCTCGGACGAGTCCACTCGTGTTGTCCATAAATGGAAGCCTTTCCGAAAGTTTTATTTGCAATATACCACAAGTCACTACTTTGAATCTCTTGTGTTGGCAAGATGTCTCAACATGAGTGTCAAACTGCCTTGTCTTACATTCAACGTTCCCAACCCGTGTGGTGTCGTCGACTCATCGACTCATGTGCGTTTGCTGGTATTGTAGCTTGGCAACAACAATAATTCTTTGGTTGTTACATCAATGGACCTCACTGCACCGATTCTTTGAGTAGATTACCTGCTCACGCTTAGTGTGAGAGATAGACATTGCATTCGCCACCGTTTCCGATTACAGTTCATTATTTCCAGCGAAGATATCTCTCTTTTCCTGAACGTTTTAGCTTTCGTTTTCGAATGGTGGTAGATTTCTTACAGATTTTCTTGACGCACTCTCGTGAGGCATCTGTCTGGCTTGTCAGTTGCGAAGAGTTAGTCCACCCTAGGACGTCAAAACGAAGTAACCTGTGGTGGGGTGCATATGAACCTACTACACGGTAGTAGGCAACTAAATGGGAAGTTTGCTACTAAATTGCGAAGTAAGGTGTGCATGAAAGCTGAATACGCGTAGTTACCTCCTAAGTTGGCCACTAAACAACCCAAAATTTAGTGGTGGTCTGTGTCAGCACTACACGGCTAAGTAGCCAACTCCTTGCACAATTCAATGGCCGACGTGTTGCCGGTTCGCACAGAAAGCGCTCTATTTTGGGATACTAGCAACCCATCCAAAGAAAATGTAAGCCATGCAGAGCATTAATTTATCAAAGCTGTATGCTGAATGCATCAATAGGTCGTGAAAGCTTTTAGATTTTACAAATCTAATGCAGATCGACACATCCACGCTGAAGCATGAGTTACCCGTTGCCATCAGTCACGGCCTCATCCGTCATCCTTCCGCCGGCAGGAGACGGATGACTGATGACGCTTCTCTGTAATACGCCGTGACATATATATATATATATATATATATATATATATATATATATATATATATATATATATATATATATATACATATATCGGCCCTATATATAGTCTTTGCTTTCCCCAAAGGCAGCCATTTTGGTATTACAGGCGCAACAGCGTTCCGGCGCGGTATCTACCGGTCGATACCGGTAGCCGTACAAAGTCGTTCAAGAGTCGAACGGTATCTACCGGTCGATACCGGTAGGCCTCTTGAACGCACTGCTGATTTTGTGTCCACAGGATGACGTCCGAACAGGCCGCGCTTCCGGTTTTGGACATTCGCAAAGCGCGAGATCCAACCACGCGTGCTCAGACAGCACTTGACATGGTGGCCGCCCTGCGTGACGTAGGCTTCCTGTACGTCGACAATGCCCTGGGTCTGGACTTCAAGGTCAGAGGTCGTGCAAGCTCACTTTTTGAAGTCACATAGTACTGCCAATAACCAAATTGAGGGCAGACAAAATGAAAATGAATTTCAGTCGAGCAAAAATGAAAAAAAAACACATCCTGCATGATTTAGCGGGGAGACAATTATTATCGTAGTGTTCAAGTGAATAAGAGATTAGTCACCTATCTGCCTGACTGTTTGACAGACTGCTTCCCCTTTTTTGACAAATTGGCCCTGACTGGCAGACCGACTGTCCGTCTGACTGACTGACTGACCGTCTGACTGACTGACTGACTGACCGTCTGACTGATTGACTGACTAACCGTCTGACTGATTGACTGACTGACCGACTGTCCGACTGACTGACCGACCAACTGCTTGAATACCTGCCTGTGTCCCTGCTTGCCTGTTTGAATTGAAACTTAAGGAAAAAAAGGGCAGGCAGGCGCAGGCATACACACACACATGCACACACACACACACATACATGCACACACACATACATATACACGCACACATACACACACACATGCACACATACACACATACATATACACGCACACACACAAACACAGACACGCACACGCACACACACGCGCGCGAGCGCACACAAACACACATACACATACACACGCACAAATATACACGGAAAAAAACACACACGCGCGTGCACACACAAACACACATACACGCACGTACACACACACACACACACACGAACACACATATGCACACACACGCACACACACACACACACACGCACACACACGCACGCACACATACACACACAAACACGCACACACACGCGCGCGCGCACACACACACACGCGCGCACGCGCGCACGCGCACACACACACACACACACACGCTGCTTGATGCCCCAATGGAACACACGGCAGGTGATGGAGGAGATGTGTCGCTGGTTCCACGCCCTCAGTGACGACCACAAGATGGACGTGGCGCGCTTTCCTTGGAACCCCAAGAGCAAGCAGTACTTCCGGGGCTACTTCCCTGTGCAGCCTGGCGAGGTCTCATACAAGGAAGGATTTGAGGCAAGGCACTTCTTGAAACCACAACCTTTCTTTCCAAAGTCGGCATCAGGACAAGAGTAGAATAGGCCGGAGCCGCTCGATGCCTCCCATGACAGCTGGAGCCCCTGCCTCCGGAATTTTCGGGGCCTGCTCCAGTAGCTCAGAAAGGGGTGGCCAAAGATACTTCATACACTTGTATACATATGTTTGTACATATGTTTGAAGTCTGAATGTGTACACATAACGTGACGAGTAATCTAGATGGACATGAATGTTTCGCTCCGTTGATCAGACAAGGCATGACTCATTGTTACATGGCTTGTCTGCATGTTCGGTTGTGAAGTATCATGGTGGAGATTCTTGTGTCTTCGGAGTATGCTTTCTGCATGTCAGTGTGCTATTCACTGTGTCTCGGTGTGTATGCTTTGTGATAGATAGGGGTGTATATACCCCTTTGTTCTGACAAAATTTCGCCCCGTCCAAGTACCCTGGGTGAATTAAAACACTCGTTTTGTTCAAAGCCAGAAATGATGCACTTTACGTCTTATCCCCATAAAAGAGTCCTTGACTGGTTCTGGGTAGCTGTTCCAAGGCTTTGGACAGTCAAGAGGGAAAGGCTGGTGGCTGCTGCCCTTTCTGTTTACTTTGAAACAAGAATTTGTGCCCTGGAGAATGCAGGTGCTTTTCTGGCAACGAGACCTCTAGCAACATTCTGTAACTGATCTGTAAAGAAATGAACGTGTCGTAGTTTGAGCTGTTCGCTGCTGCTTTTGTTGCTGCAGATGGTGGACGACTTCGACCCAAAGCTGGAGTCAGGCAGCGTGGCAGACGTACATCCATTCTTCCTGGAGAACACCGTGTGGCCGGAGCGAGCCCAAGGCGTGGAGAAGTTCAAGGCCGATATGACCCACCACTTCAACACGCTGTTCGACCTGTCCTCTGACGTGCTGCGTCTGCTGGCCTTGGGAAGTGGCATGGACGAGCACTGGTTCGACTCAATGTTCAGACCCAACTCCCAGACCAACATGCGGCTGATGCACTACCCCCCAAGGCCGGAGGCGCCTCCCCCTGCCGCCATCGAGAGCGACGGCGTGGCTGTGTGCACCGCGGACCACAGCGACTCGGGCTTCGTGACCTTGCTGGCGACCTTCAACTTCACGGGGCTGCAGGTGCTGGACAAGGAGGGGAAGTGGATCGATGTGCCTCCGCGTCCCAACTCGCTCGTCATGAACATCGGGGACAGCCTCGCCTTCATGACCAACGGCAAGCTGAAGGCCACACGCCACAGGGTCAAGGAGACCTACATCGACAGGTTCAGCCTGCCCTTCTTCATCGAGCCTCGTTACGATGCCATCGTCTCGCGCATCCTCCCACCCTACCGAGACGAGTCCGACCAAACGGAAGAAGCGAAGGACTTGCAGTACGGGCCCTGGCTTCTGGCCAAGCTCTGCCGACGCTACCCCGAGTACCGAGACATGGTCAGGCTCTTCGAAGACCGCAACACAGCAAAGGCGTGATGCTGCTGCTGCTGCTGCTGCTGCTGATATGATATGATATGATTTGATATGTTATGATATGATATGATATGATATGATATGATATGATAAGTAGGAGGAGGAGGAGGAAGAGGAGGAGCAGGAGGAGGAAGTAGAGCAGGAGGAGGAAGAAGAGCAGGAGCAGGAGGAAGAGCAGGAGCAGGAGGAGGAAGAAGAGCAGGAGTAGAAGCAGGAGGAGGAGGAAGAGGAGAAGGAGGACTTTTTTATGGCGATGATCCATTATAATGATATGTTCCAAGCCTTATTGTTAGAGTTTGATGTTTTGGCAGTTAAAATATTGCATTAATCTGCTCGATAAACGTAACACGGTGTATTGCAGATATTAATGCATTAGGAATTTTATTAAATAAAAGGTGGGCTAAAATGTCAATCCTGTATGCTCAGCTCGCGCGAGACGAGATATCATCGATGACGATGTGTTGACTTCTGTGGCTGTAAAGGTGCACTTTCCTGCCTACATCAGTCAAGGTGTGGATGTATTCCTTGGCATGAAATTCTGCCTGTTATCCACGGCTCCCGCACACTGTATGCGGTCGTCACACTGTTTCTGTTGCTGACATATCTGTCAACTCCTACAATCGACGGTTTCAAATGATGATTGTAGTATTTGTTTTCGATTGTAGATCTACATTTTCACTTAATGAAATAAACGAACGGTCGATCCGGAGAGATATACTCACTGCACTGAATTGATATATAGGCCTACGTTATTTAGCGACAGTCTGTCTCGCCATGAATAACAGCTTCACAATCTAAGTTTAGAATGTCAGCCGAGTTGACGAATAAGCCCTCGCATCCCACAAGTCTTGATAAATAAAATGTTTGTGTTGAACTGGAAACAAGTATTGACATCTGAATGATTTCTGTAAAAAGTGGGAAAATATAGTATCTCGAGGGAACTATTTTGGCGCAATGCTGTAATGCGAAGGGTCAAGTCTAATACGCATTCATTGCGACTACTCCAGTCACTACTAACTCGGGTTCACAGAATGCGGCTGCACGCCAATGGACTTCGAAACAGCGGCAGCGAATAAGATGCAGTGATGTCGGACTACTTGGCGGAACTTATATCATCGGTCGCGAAAGTCGCACGGTCACCAGGTCGAGGGTGGAAGATTTGTGCAATGGACATGTGGGGTGATAGTTATGACAACAGTTTTCACTGTTCTTTTTTTAGCACCGATTCTCGTTTTATTTCCTGATAAAAAACAACAACAAACAGACAGACAGACAGACAGACAGACAGACAGACAGACAGACAGACAGACACAGACACACAGACAAACAGACAAACAAACAAACAAACGAATAAAAACTGCTGAGACCTACATGTTTGTCAATCGCAACTTAGCGAACCACAGTTGAATGCACGGATGAGTAAAACTAAACGACAATAGTAGCAAAAGTTATAGGGTCTATCGATATGCATGTAGATAAGTGATTGAGTGGTGAGTCGATTTATAGTTTATTTCTAGCGAGGTAGTAAAGTAATTCCACCATTGTAGTCTAATGGATGTCACCAGGTTTGGTACACTGCTTGGGAAAGCATTTTGGCATATTGCTAGAACGTGTTCTTACAAACATGAACGACAAGCCTCTGACTGATTATGAAGTCGAGCACTGTGTTTTAGTCATAAGGATGCTAATAATATAATATCTTTATTTCGAGGGTCATTGGAAGTTAAAAATGTATTGCATCAAGTGCGCCCTCGTTAAATAAAGTACTTGAATGGAATGGAATGGAATCGCCGTTCATCAAACTAGCCGACAGCCAAATTGTCATCCATCCGCGAACCGACCTATGTGTTCAGGATATGATCCTGTGCAGGATTCATTTCAAACAGTCGACAACACTATTCTGTCTGTGATCCTCTAGATCTGCTTGTATCAGCATTCACCCCTTTCTGAATGACCATCTGATGCACAGAAAATAGTTTGGACCTCTCATAAGATGGTTTCAGCTCAACTACGTTAACATTTCTCTCCCATTCTTCTCTCAGCCAATGTAACCAGCCCAAATTATCTCATCCTACGAATATTTTGTCATATGCGTTCTCATATAAGAACTGCTTCCATCCGTTCTGACTCTCTGATCACATAGCTGTGAAAGTAGGGCTTGTACAGCACAGAATGACGTGGCAAAATGCCAAGGACATGTCGATGTAAAAAGATTATGCTGGTCAAGTTTCCAATTTTGCGGTGAATAAAGCAATGTCTAATTTTACTTCTTCCTGCACATAGTTGCATTAATTGACTGTTAACTTATTCTTCACGTGGTAGAGGAATTATCTCTGTCGCATGTCGAGTGAAGCTTTGAAAACGTCTATTCCGTTTTCATATCTTGTCCGTGGCGTCTCAACGGAGAAACGGCAGATTTTCGTGAAACAACTTTGACCTCAAACATTGCTGTTTCGTTATGTGCATGCTTCGAAGTATGCGACGAAAATTAAAAGAAAATCAAAGCCAGCCGATGTACGTAAGCATTAAATTTTATACACGATTTGCAATCAAATGTGAACAACTTTCTGCTCTATTCAACAAGTTCCGGCAATATTTGGAGATACTAGACATATTCTCGAGAAAATTGCAATGTGTGAAGCAATAGCAAGAAGACACATGAACCTCCGTGATTATTCTCTTAAAACTATCATTGAACATAAGACAATATACTGGGTATCGAAACCAGACAGTTCTGCCGTTCAGTTCCCAACTGTTGCGAGAGCAAATGTGAGAGACGCCATCAGCAAAGATCACTTTACACGAACTTTGCTATCAGCATGGAGGACGCAGACCTTCAGCCGTCCATGGGAACAGACAGATGGCACTAAACCACGGACAGGCTGAGGGGTGGGGTTTGAGAGTTGGGGGGGGGGGGGGGGGGGGGGTAGGGGGAGTCAAATTGGAGGCCGGGGGTTGGGCAGTGGCAAAGGATCTGGAAGAGACCATAGACACTCATAGAAGTTATCAGTGTCTATGAAGAGACGCACAGGAAGGGCAGAGTGCCGAAGAGTGGGTGAAGAATTTGGGACAACTGTGGGGGCAGGACTGACAGGGAGGGGTTGCAGGGTAGGGAGGAAGGAAGGAGTGGGTGGGAGCAGCAAACACTTGTCTTTATGTCAGACCACTACTTACACTCACGTGTCTCCAAACACCATCATTTCGGGACGGCTGTACTTTTCAACCTCTGGAGAAAACATATCGATCATATGATGCTTGCCCACTACAGTCGATGACTTTGGGAAAGAAGAAAGTTATTCAGGTTCGAGAGTACGTCATTTATGACAGTGCTATCTGGGGCATGCTTCCCATGCATAGAAATTTGTGAGCTTGGTCATTCTTAGAGGAATACGACTGCACACCTCGGGTCCACACTGGGCCATCGCGAGGAGTCGAAGGCCATTCTAGTTCACTAGAGACTTCGCCTACAGGCGAAAGTGTCTCTAGCCCAGTTGACATCACGTGATGGAAGGTTTTCGTCTGATATATGCAGATGGAGGTCACACGAGAGGCTTGTGGGATAACCGATCTGCTCCCTGATATACGCCGTTAAAGAAGTTCTAAGACTATTTCGCACAAAACTCACAACTTACTCTTGTTGAGGCAGTAAACAAGCGTTTATTCGATAAAATAAAATGTTTGTTTTGAAATGGAAATAAGTTTTGACATCTGAATGATTTATGTAAAAAGTCGAGGAAAAATAGTATCAGAACGAACTACTTTTGGCGCAATGCTGTAATGCGAAGGGTCAAGTCTAATACGCATTCATTGCGAACTGTGCCAGAGTCACTACTGACTCGGGTTGAAGTCCACACGGGGGCGCATGCTGTGACTTTCTACACTTATCTCGTTCAGCACTTCAGCCACCCCCGTCTTGTCCCCAGCAATCCCCAACAAGGTCGACCTCCTCTCTCCCCATTCCCAATGGTTGATCAAGCGTGCAATGTTTCATGAAACATATCTCCAAATCTAACAACTTTTTATGCATCATTAGCAATACTTTTTTCTTTTACAGAATAACGTGTTATCGATGTGCTGCCAATAAATCGACTGTGTGTGCTTTTGTAATTTTCGTAGGCTTTGGGGTAAGTCATTTGTGAAGTGGCAATGAGAATAATATAATTTGCTTTGTTTGGAGATTTATTACAGTACATGCACAAGCAGACATTAAAAGAAAATATTGTGTACAAGCAGCACTAAGTGAAGAGAGGGCCAATGTAAAAATAACTAAATATACAATTGCATTCAGAGTCACCCCTAAGATAATTTCCCAACTTTCCGCTGAGTTCAACTTTAGTTTTTTACAGCGTCTACAGTTTTGCATTAGGATGTCTCAGCAGGTGATGATGGAAACACAAAAGGGCAATTTGATGCCCGCAGTCGTAAAACCGTCTCCAGTGGCCCTGTAGCGTGGAAAATAGTTTCCCGTTGAAAACAGTTTCCGGAAGTCATTGCAGAGTTTTCTGCTCGGGACGTGCTGAAAATTCAACTCTAAAAAGAGACGGCACCCGCCACTCCGCCTGACTGACTTGGCACGCCCGGGGAGTTATGCTAAGATCCGGCCGCGTTAATATATCTGCGTTTTGTGACAAACGTCTTGCTCGGCGGTACTGTACTCCATGCATCTTAACGGTCCGCGTGATTCGGGTGTAATCTTAAGCTAAACGACGTTTATTGGCGCTGCTGAAATGGTCGAAGTCGGAAACATTCGGAACGTCGTTTAGCTTAAGATTACACTCGAATCACGCGGACTGTTAAGGTGCATGGAGTACAGTACCGCCGAGCAAGACGTTTGTCACAAAATCCAGATAATTATATTAACGCGGCTGGATCTTAGCATAACTCCCCGGGCGTGCCAAGTCAGTCAACGGTCGCGTTTTATAAAACCAGACTACAAGTAGACTACAGGGAGGTGTCTCCCATATTATTTCCGGCAGGGGAGACGGCTTTTCACGGGAAAAACTTTTTTGAACGCTACATTATGTGTTAAACTACACAAATGCACCAAAAACACAAAAACTCGTAAAGCAACTAATGCGTCGTTTGTCGGGATATATTCCATGCGAAGAACAGGTGCAGGAGCGGTAAATCGCAATAAGAGAGAGCCGAGCAGATAACTCTGCGATGACTTCCGGAAACTGTTTTCAACGGGAAACTATTTTCACCACTACAGGCCCTAGTGCGGAGAGAGGTGACCAGACAAACTGCTCCACGGACAAGGATGGCCGCCGCACTCACACTGTGAGTCACAGTCACAAACTCAGTTCCATGTGGCACTGGAGGAAGAGCTAATCTGTGGGAACTGTTGCAGTTTACAGTGTATGACAATTAATTTTGAATACAACAGAAAATGCCTATCGCACACCTGTCTACATTACTTTTTGTGAATACCTCCAGACTCTACATCGTATTGTATTCATCCTTATTACATTGAGGGGGGGAGAGGGGAGGGGGGAGGAGAGGGGAGGGGGGGATCGGATTGATTCGTGGTGCCCCATGAATATAAATCTATCACAGATGCCTTTCCTTCAGATACTTGCAAAGATGTGAGTTTGAGACCGTGTATTCTTATGAGATGGCACATGAACTCCAAAGAAGACAGCTGCCGTAGGAAACAGCGGCGTCCCGAGGCGAAAGTACAGATGGTTCCAAACAGGGTCACGGAGGTGACCTACATCGAAGGTGCCAAGTGCACCCTCCACAAGGGCAGGGAGAGATGGCTACTGCAGGCTCCTCTAGCAATGCCTGCTTCGCCAGGACGGCTTGAGTCCATCTCAAGGTCGCTCGAGCAAACACCAGTCTAGATAGACATGGGCAGACTGTTGGAGAAGGCGCAAGGAAAGCGGTCAAAAGCTTCCCCGAGTGTATCACCTTTTAAACATTGTTAGTAAGCCCTCCCCTCCTTCCCCCACCCCCCACCCCAAAGAAATTTCGTGATTACGGTAACTCCACTGACCCTATTTTTTTCCTGCTGACCCAAAACTTTTTTCCGGTTGAGGGTGGGGGAAGAGGGGGAATAAAGTCGAGGGAATAGAACAAACTGCGTGCTGTCCCATCCTCCACATAATCAATACATAAGACCCCCAAAAAGTGGTTTCAGCGAAAAAGGGAAAGTTGACATGTTAAGATGATTAAAACACACACAAAAGCACACATACACACATGTGCACAGTCTCAATCTGACCTGAAAACAACAATAACAACAACAATAAGGTCAGGCCTACCTACAGACCCTCGTTTTGTTTTGTTGCCAAGTTACCTTAACCATGGCTTAAACAAGCGATAAAGTTATCGTAATGTTCATGCAATGTTTTTTTAATAAATATTTTGAGCTTTAGCGTTAAAAAGATATGTACTTCTGCTGCTACCCCAAAGGTGCTAATGGGGACATTTTATGAGGCCAGAGACAAGTTCCTGGAAGAGAATGACCCATTCCTGAAAGGTGGCAGTGACACTACCACGGTTCTGGGTACAGTACAAGACAAAGTGCCGTTCGTGTCGGTGCTGACAAGGTTTCACCACCATCATACGTTTGCTGCTTAGAAAATGATGCATTGCATACGAAAAAGGAACTAGCATTGTGGAACGGACTGAACAATTTTCATGAAATTACTCGATTTAATTTCAGGTATGACTTTTATACGCAACATGTATTCCCATAATTGGCCCTAGGATATTACACTCATCCTTTCTACAAACGAGAACAACAAAACAAAAATACACCGACTTCAACACCTTGACTTGGAAACTTCAATTCATTTCATTTCGACGATGTTTCTGTCTTCATTGAACATGTTCATCATCTCCCGGAACTCTGCAAACTCCAGCATGCGCCCAAGCAGCCAAGGGCCATACGGCACACTAGCGTCACCGAGCGACGGCTGGACTTCCTTGGCAAACATGGCGGGCATGACGCAATTGATGTCGGCTGAGAAGTGCGGCTCGAAGAAAAAGGGGACGGAATAGCGGTCAAGGCCGGTGTCCACCACTCGATGGCGCGTGGCCTTGAGCTGGCCTCCAGTCATCGCGGACAGCATGTCACCGATGTTCATCACCAGCGACTGAGGGCGTGGCGGCACGTCGAACCAATTACCTTTTTCGTCGCGGATCTGAAGACCGCCGAAGTTGAAGGTCGCCAGCAAGGTCACGAACCCTGAGTCAGTGTGCTCGGAGCAGGCGAGGACGGTGTCGCCGTCCAAAGCGTGGGGAGGTGGGTGAGCAGGCCTTGGGGGGTAGTGCAGCAGGCGGAAGGTAGAGAGCGAGTCAGGGCTGAAGAGCGGCTCGAACCAGCGTTCCTCCACGCCACACCCCAAGCACAGCAGTCGTAGCACCTCGGATCCCGCCCTCAGCAGCGCCTGGGGAAGGGACAGGGTAGAGGATTTGCAGAGACGCTCCTCCCATCACACTCGGGAACTGCACAGCTTCACACTCTTTCTTTAATTATGTATAGTTAGTTCCCTGTATAGAGCCCAAACCACGTTGTGGAAAGAAAATTTCGAACCACGAGTAGAGACCAAACCCCCAACCTCCCTGTGAAAGCCCGAGTGATCTTGAAGTTTTTGTTATCACACTCGGAAATGAGAGCACTTCACACTTTGCCTTCTGGTGTGACTACGTCATGCATTCTCTGACCACAGTGGTGTCTGATGGCAGACAAAGGGTATGCAGATAGGTACCGCACCTTTTCCACTCCCTGGAGAACACTTAGACTACGAATTAGTTAAACGGACACGACATAAACTCGCCGACCTCACAGGTACTCAAAAGTAGCTACTGGTGAAGATGAGAAACGCAAATCTGCCACTTTTACCGAGTGTGCAATGCATGAATTCTCGTAGCACTGAGCAACGCTACATGTAGCCTACATGTGAGATTTCAAAAGGACCGCAGGTCCAAGTGCAAAGACTTTTCAGAAACACAAACTTTTAGAGAGCTCAAAAAGAGAGAGTTGGGGAGTTGCTGGACGTGCAAAACTGTTCCTGTTCAGTCATTTCTTATGGGCATAATCAGAGGCTGCATTTCATCTGAAAGCGCTGAGCTGTATACAGTCACCCATATCCTCTGAATAAAAAGTCGTTGCGGAGAACAAGAGGAAGGTTATTATCAAAGGCATGATATTTTAGACACGATGCAGGCAATCTGAATGCAAGAGATGAAAAACGCCTAAAGCTTGCAGGATTTTGAAGAGGAAATGGGAAAGCATCTTCTTGCTAGTGTCGGCATGCATGACAAATATCTATGGTGTCTTACGTACACATTGACAAGGAAAAGAAAGAACGTCTCCAAAGTTGGAACGAAAGCCATCAGCGTCACGAGACGGAGAGAGAGAGAGTACACGGCCAGCAACAGCAACAAGCCTCTACCTGATGATAAAGTCGTCCATTTCTTTCAAGTTGGAGGAATGTTAATTTCAAATTGAAACAGCTGACCAATAGCCCTTTCACGTTAAACAAATAAAAGCCATGTGCTCCATTATATTGCACGGTGTTCTCGCACTTTAAAACGCCTGTCAATCGAGCGAAAACTCCACTGATCTTCAGCTACTTCTCACCTGGAAGTTACGCTCCATGTTTGTCCTGAACCTCTCCGCTCCTCGGCACGCCTGGGGCCAGAGGTTGCGTTCCAGGTAGAGAGGGTGCACGCCCCCCGTCCTGCCTGCCTCCACGTCCAGCTCCTGGCACATCTGGCGCGAATGAATGAACGATGGAATGAACAAAAGAACGAACATGCGACGAACATACGAATGCACGAACGAGTTATTCAATAAGTCAATATGGAAAGGGCAAATATGAATAATGAATAAACGAACGAACAAACAAACGAAAGAATGAAGGAATGCACTAAAGAACGAACAAATGAATGAATGAATGAATGAATGAATGAATGAATGAATGAATGAATGAATGAACGAGAGAATGGATGAAATGTAAGACTTTTCAGCCGGTTGAAGACAATGAATATGATTGCGTCGAGAAATTATTCAATAAGTCAAAATGCAAAGAACAGACATTGATAATGAATGAACGAACGATCAAACAAACGAAAGAATGAAGGAATGCACTAAAGAACGAACAAATGAATGAATGAATGAATGAATGAATGAATGAATGAATGAATGAATGAATGAATGAATGAAATGTAAGACTTTTCAGCCGGTTGAAGACAATGAATGATGTAATTGCGTCGAGAAATACGTAGGAATAAACATAAACCAGTTAGTGCAACTCGATGCAGGAACACACGACCAGTTGTCACCGTCTCCACTGAGACCTCTAGTATTACACGAAACACAAATGTAGTGTACATTATTTTGTCCACATCGATCAAGATCTGTGTGGAAGATAAGGTTAAAATATTCAAAACACACGTAATCATCGACCGCATTGCAGTTCAGAGCTGAAAGCACACGTGTGCACACAAGAAATCGATAACAATATTATATGAATATATATGTATATATGCTGTCACGCTTCATTACGGCTCATTAGTATACATGTTCCAAAGCAAATTATGCATGAGGCGTTATGCTACTGCACGTCACCCTCAACTGAAACCCATGGCCACAGTACTGTACACCTTTACAGCAAGTTGTGTGGGAGGTCAGATACGTGCGTACGTGCGTACCACCAAACAAACAACAAACAAACAAATAAGCAAACATCCCAACCCCCGAAAAAAACACAACTACACAGGCAAGAAACCTACGGTCAAAAACGATAGCAGGCAAGGACAAAGCACGTGCAGAAATAAATGCTTTATTCTGCGCATGTATGGCGATTTCTTTGTTAGCCGGAAGTGCAGGGAAACATGCACTAGTCCAGTTGTAAAAGTGCAAGTTATATTAAAACGACGCATTCCTCAAGCAGCAATCCTAGCTCTTAATGACACTAGCAATTGATTCCGTAGAGACAAGCCACCAATTGGTTGTCCGACTGTGCAATCCATGTGTCCCACTCTGGTGACACTGCGCAGCGTCCAACCAGTTGTTCAGGATATTAACTTTTCATCCATGTGTGAAAGTAAAGTTTGCTTTGTGGAAGAATTTGATATGAAAGGGCATGTTGTTGTTCGTGAGCGCATCCGGAATAATGTGTCACGCACGACACACTCTCTCCGTCATTGTGTGTGTATGTGTATGTGTGTGTTCATGTTCGTGTGTGTGTGTTCGTGTGTGTGCGCGCGCGTGTGTGCGTGCGTGCATGTGTGCGTGCGTGCGTGCGTGTGTGTGCGTGCATGTGTGTGTGTCTGCCTGTATGTCTGTCTTTCGTTTGGCCGTTTGCCCGCCCGTGTTTGTGCTTCTGGCTGTTTGTCTGCCTTGCGGTTAATCTGTCTCGGTGTCTGTTTTGTCAGTTGTTTTCTTGGTTAGTTGATTCATTGATTAATTTGCTGATTTGTTCGTTGCTCAGTTTGTCGGTCGGTCTGTCGGTTTCTTTTTTTCTTCATGCGTCCATTTTTTATTTCGTGGTTGCTTGTTTACTTTTCCTGTCTCTGTGGCAACTAGGACATTGTCCTTACCTCGAAGCCTTCCTTGTAGGACACTTCTTCTGGCTGCAGAGGGAAGTAGCCACGGTAGTAGTTCGGACTGGCAGCGTTCCAGAGCTTGCGTGTCAGGGAAAACTTGGTCTCGTCAGTCAAAGAGAAGAACCATTCGGTGTCCTCCAGCAGGCTGCCAAGGTCAAGGCCGGGAACGTTGTCTAGGTACAGAAAGCCCACCGTCTTCAGGGCCTCCACCAGCTGCCTGGCTACGTCACTTTTGGCGGTGACGTCAGCAGCCGTGCCCAGGTCGATCACAGGAAGGGACATAGAGTCAGCCATGCTGAAATTTAAAGCCATTGTGTCTGTTCAGTCTGTCTATCATGACACATGAGTAAAGAAGCACACCAAGCGACTTGCCTACGGCAGCCCCCTCATTAACAGGAACTCATTGACCCGTAGCTTTCGGACCTTACTCCAGCAGCTCGACCACGGGTGGCCCCAAGCAGCACAATGTACCACCAGGGGGCTTCATGTAGGGATGAGATCCTCTCCCTCATACCAAATTATCTACCCCCGTCCTCCATACCTAGAAAGACGCTGCTTTGGCAGTATTTTGCAAGCGCCGGATGGCATTTGTTATATCTCTAGGCTTTGCACCCAGGCTGTGCGGGAATAGGACAGTAGAGTATGCCACAAAGCCACTGCAATCCACCTCCACTGGCATTACCCTACAGGCCCATCCAACGCCCCAGTACTGGTCCTGAAGGTCCGAATACCTGGCTGGCTTTCTTTCGTGAGTCCAGTTCATGTTGGCCTCTCCAAATAAAAGAACAAACCATTTAGAGATCAAGATTTTAGCCCATACATCCTGTCCCACATGCTGAAATAGATGCATTGTTCTTGCGCATGCACGGCGATTTCTTCTGTAGCCGTAAGTGCCGGGAAACACGCACGCACGTGACCAACAGTTGAAGGGCTCGCCCGACTTCCCTTGCGGCAAACGCTCGTTGCGTTCGAAGTTGCGCGAGTGTTAGCATTGCATTCGCGAGCAAGGTGGTCAGCTCGCGTTGTCTCTTTCCACCCGGGAGTAAAACGGAGCACCTGTGAGAGCAAAGATGGCATACTGTGGTATATTGGTTCATGTACGCAGCCTTAAGATAACAGCCGGTTGGAGTACTCCTCAGGGTGTGGAGATGGTTCTGTTACCTCGAAGCCTTCCCGTGTGGGAGTGTGCTCTCCATCTGGCACGGTGTCGTGATGTGCCAGGAGAGGATTGATAAAGAGGTGTAACTAACAGGAGTTAAATTTAAAAGTCCACGGAGATCCAGATGTGTATGATATACAAATTCCTTTACCACAGTTGTGAGCGGCATGCAAGGACCGCAAAGATGGAAGGAAGCGGTGCTTTGGTCTACAGGACACGGGACCAGCTGTACGTGTGACGAATACGGAAACAAAAACTAATACTTCCTACACTCTCCAATTAATGGAGATAACGAGAGAAAAGGAAATCGTCCATTGCTGTACTTTGGATACCCGTCCAAATGTTAAAGGTGGCCTGCTTTTCGATCATATACAATGAATACAATGTAAACTCGCGCCATCTTTTCTCAGGAATGGTGGAGAGTGTTCTCACTAAGTCATTAACAATGAGCCATTATATCACGAGCTCTCTCATTTTCATTGAAAAGGCTGTCAAATACAGCACATGGTCAGCTTTCATTCGAAGCAGACGACATGTTGGACATGACGTTATAGCAAAGATTATAGGTTACCCATCTTTGGTTATAGTGAGCTGGGGTGGCATTAGTTGCGCTAGACACGTTCAAGTAGCCTACTTCCTGGCCATCCGGATGTGGAGAAAAACCTCTTGTGTCCGCTCGTCTTCTCGTGATGATTGCACTGGTCAAGTCAGTCTGTTGTCAGGCAGACTGCAATG
The DNA here is from genome assembly GCA_034096865.1 of Theodoxus fluviatilis. Classification (NCBI taxonomy): domain Eukaryota; kingdom Metazoa; phylum Mollusca; class Gastropoda; order Cycloneritida; family Neritidae; genus Theodoxus; species Theodoxus fluviatilis. The sequence continues at coordinate 159,468 of JAWQFJ010003022.1, forward strand.
TTGGCGTTTATGATAAGAAACGCCGTTTCTGTTTTACGCTATGCATAGCCATTCAGGTGCGAACATTTTTCAATGGATGGATAGATGGGAGGATGGGTGGGTGGGTGGATGGATGGATGGATGGATGGATGGAATTTTACTGCCCATCCGCCTTTTTAGGCTATGCAAAGCCATTAAACATGAAATCACTCAAACTAGTTGGAACAAGAGCAACTCAAGTCACAATATCCCTAGTTATTCGTCTTTTACGAATTGATTAGAAAGATGCGGGGGATCTTTTCAACCCCAGGGGGTTCATTCATACAAGTTAGTCGCTCTGTGGAAAGATGACAGGGAAAAAAATCGAGTGTGAGGCTCCATTTCACATCGGGAATGGAATACATTCAGCAGTGACGTGTTTTCTTCTTGTTGTGATTTTTTAAAAAGTTGTCTGACATTCCGAACTGATTGGCTCCAGTGCACTTTTACGGAACCGATTCGTGTGTGTAAACTATCCAAAGACGATGAGCGGTATATCGCACAAATTGGTGGTGCAATCTCTACTCTACTTTCTCCCTGCGGTCTTTATGTACTAGTTAAGCTTGCGAGGCCACAAGGTCACGTGTTGACTAGGCGACAGAAGTGCGAACTGATTTACTGCACGCTACAGCCACCGACATCAAGCAAGCAATAATCCACTAGCTATCACCTTCATGCCTGGCTCGCTTTTTACAGAATGCCTAGGAGGCCAACACATGTTTTCTGTTGAGTAATTTCAAGTGCAGTTATTCCAGGGTAGGGGTGCATGGGGTGGAGGGGGGGACCCCCGTATTCGTGCATTCAGGATCTTTCGGAGTTGAGGGTGCCTATCTGCAGGTCTCTCCCTCAAACTCAATCTCACACTTTGCACACACACACACACACACACACACACACATGCACACACTCATGCACACATACACGCACAAATACACGCGTGCTCACGTGTGCGCGCGAATACACACACACACACACATGCACGTACACACACACACAACACATACGGACACACACATACACACACGCGCGCACACACACACATACACGCACACACACACACACGCGCGCACACACACACATACACGCGCACACACACATACACGCGCAAACACGCATACACACACATACACACACATGTATACATACATACACTCACTAAGTCCATCTTTTAATGTGTATATTCATCTGTATATTTAAAACCTGAGATGGGTCGTCGGCTTGAATAAAAGCATACAAAATCTTAAATCTAAAAAAAATTCCCTCTGTCTCTCTCTCTCTCTCTCAGTCCGTCCGTCCATCTCCGTCCATGCACATCTTTGCGTTCATCAGTCTGACCGTCCATTCGTTTCTCCTCTCCGCCTATCCCCCCCTTTCTCTCTCTCTGTCTGTCTTTCTCTCTGTTTCTCTGTCTGTCTTTCTGTGTCTCTGTCTGTCTGTCTGTCTGTCTGTCTGTCTGTCTGTCTGTCTGTCTGTCTGTCTGTCTGTCTGTCTGTCTGTCTCTCTCTCTCTCTCTCTCCCCACAGCTCCACATTATATCCGAGTTTTGTTGCATATCATGTTAGCGTAAAACAAGATGCCTTGACAGCACTCAATTTTTAAAATCTTCATAAATGCGGTCGCAGACTGTGTGCGTACTCACGGCAAACACGCCCCAGATGCCCAAAATAGTTGCTCTGTAGTTTGCTGACAATGTAGTGGTCTTCACAGCACCACGTCGGCTACAAATTCCATTAGATTGCCTAGCATGGGTTTCACAAAGGTTTGGTCTCACGATTTAACCAAAGATTATAATCTTTGATTTAACACAGAAAAAAGAAGAAGCGAAAATGATGGTCTTAAGGTGAGAAAATGCCATATGTACGATAATTCACTTGAAGTCGTCAAAACCTATCGGTAGGCCTACTAGGGTTTCGTATTTACGACCAAACTTTCTCGAAGTACATCCCTGCAGGATGTTGCTACAAATGGCAAACAGAAAGTCGCGAGAATCTTCAAAGCTATGAAGAACGGTCACAACGACAACACACTGGGTTTTTTTTCTCTCCAGACTCTTTGATTCCCAAATTCAGTTCACTCTGTGTTAATGTTTATAAAATATGAAGTTTAAAGTAGAAGAGGTAAAAGTAGTAAAGACACACGTAATTGCATGCAAGAAGTTTCTAGGTTTAGATATGAGAAATCCCAATCATTTGGTGTGCAGGGAGCTAGGCAGATGTCCCTTGCTAATAAATAGGCCTACTTCCATCACAGCGATTTACATGTAAATGCTGGCTTAGGCTGGACAAGATGCCACTCCAAAGGTTACCTCGGAAAGCATACGACATATTTCAAAACTCTAATACATGAATCCCTAATGTTAGGAAATGGACATTTTTAACAAATGGTCCCAGTTGGGATTTCCTTATGTCTGGATAAACAGAAGTATATGAAGCGAGGGACGGTTCCTAAAAGTCCCTAAGCAACGAATGCAAGCTTGTTTCCAGTAGAAATGGGATGCAGAACATCGCGAGCGAGAGGTTTGCACTGTATGCTTCCTTTAATTTTAAGAAGACTTTCGGACTTGAAAGATACTTGATTTCGTCGTTACAAATAAAAAGTTCAGACCGCCTCACTCGATTCAGTTTTGGGACGAATAAATTAATAATCACCCAACGTCAAAGAGGAGATCAAAAGTGTCTAATTTGTGGTTCTTTTGACTAGGAACACTTTCTGTTTCGTTGCAATGAATACTATGTGTAAATAATTTTTTGGTGACAAATACTTGACAAAGTGAGGGAAAACTTGAAGATCGTACTTGAAGATCGCAATATCGCTATGAAAAGAAAGGTTTCCATGTACAGGCATTATGCGTTTAAACTTCGAGAACTGAAATTGAGTGAATGATACTCAACTACAAGGAATGAACCTACGCGTTATTTGTATGAACACGTTTAATCTTGCTGGTTGAACCACGCCACTGTCATGTGTACTACAAAGCTGACCATCGCGAATCACACCCCTGTACGGTGTAGACATGTTTACTGTCATGTGTACTACAAAGCTGATCATCGCGAATCACACCCCTGTACGGTGTAGACATGTTTACTGTCATGTGTACTACAAAGCTGACCATCGCGAATCACACCCCTGTACGGTGTAGACATGTTTACTGTCATGTGTACTACAAAGCTGACCATCGCGAATCACACCCCTGTACGGTGTAGACATGTTTACTGTCATGTGTACTACAAAGCTGACCATCGCGAATCACACCCCTGTACGGTGTAGACATGTTTACTGTCATGTGTACTACAAAGCTGACCATCGCGAATCACACCCCTGTACGGTGTAGACATGTTTACTGTCATGTGTACTACAAAGCTGACCATCGCGAATCACACCCCTGTACGGTGTAGACATGTTTACTGTCATGTGTACTACAAAGCTGACCATCGCGAATCACACCCCTGTACGGTGTAGACATGTTTACTGTCATGTGTACTACAAAGCTGACCATCGCGAATCACACCCCTGTACGGTGTAGACATGTTTACTGTCATGTGTACTACAAAGCTGACCATCGCGAATCACACCCCTGTACGGTGTAGACATGTTTAGAAACATACGAAAGCAGGAGTAACATCCGCCTATCGTTGGTTGTGCCTCTTCGTTCACAAATTGTATGGGCTGTCGGCCTGCCGATATCAGTTACTCTCTCTCTCTCTCTCTCTCTCTCTCTCTCTCTCACACACACACACACACTGACAGAAGTGTATACCGTATGGACAGTGAGTCGATGTCTGAAGACTGTCGCGGGCGTGGGCTTATTCAGGTGGAGTTGGGAGCAGGTACGCCACCTCCAGATCTCGCGGCACGCAACAAAGCAACACAGCGGCGGGGGAGAGAGACACCGGTAGGGTGGTGGGTGGGGGGGGGGGGAGGGGGGGGCGGAGGGGGGGGGGGGAGTGGGGTGTGTGGAACAAGATCAAAGGAAGACGGCAAGCCACCGACGGTTGCTTCATTGACATGCCTTTGACCAGCACGCGTGCTGACTGCTGATCGCATGGTCACAATGCATAGTTTATGATAATATCACTGACGTTTTTAATGAAAAAAAAATCATCTGCCATTCCCCTGCATCGCTCCTTTGCTTGCATGGTAATCTAATCGCAACGAGTTGCAGGTCGGGTGACTATGCATCGGTACTGGTTTTACATTATAATATCCACTACCGCAGTGTTGGCAGCATTGTCGTTTGAACAGAAGTTGTTTCAATCACAGGTCGTCCGAGTTTGCCCTAGCGACATTATTTCCCATCAAAGGCAATTTACATTTCAGTTCACAGGAAAGGGTCGATGAATTATAGCGTACTCGGCGATGTGTGGCATGTGTGTGTTTGTATGTGCGTGTTCGTGTATGAATGTGGCATGTGTGTGTGCGTGTTAATGTATGAATGTGGCGTGTGCGAGTTTGAATGTGCGTGTTCGTGTATGAATGTGGCATGTGTGTGTGCGTGTTCGTGTATGAATGTGGCATGTGCGTGAGCGTGTTCGTGTATGAATGTGGCGTGTGTGAGTTTGAATGTGCGTGTTCGTGTATGAATGTGGAATGTGTGTGTGTGTTTTCGTGTATGAATGTGGCATTTGTGTGTGTGTGTTCGTGTATGAATGTGGCATGTGTGTGTGTGTTCGTGTATGAATGTGGCATGTGTGTGTTTGTGCGTGTTCGTGTATGAATGTGGCATGCGTGTTTGTGCGTGTTCGTGTATGAATGTGGCGTGCGTGTGTGAGTGCGTGTTCGTGTATGAATGTGGCATGCGTGTGTGTGTGCGTGTTCGTGTATGAATGTGGCATGCGTGTGTTTGTGTGTGCATGTTCGTGTATGAATGTGGCAGGCGTGTGTGTGTGCGTGTTCGTGTATGAATGTGGCATGCGTGTGTTTGTGTGTGCATGTTCGTGTATGAATGTGGCAGGTGTGTGTTTGTGTGTGCGTGATCGTGTATGTATGTATGTATAGATGTGTATGCGTGTGCCTGTATGTGTGTGTCTGTGTGTCTGTTTATCTTGTGAAGATGGAAACTTGTGTAGTATACCCCTACAACAACGTACTCAGCGATGTGTGGCATGTGTGTGAGTGCGTGTTCGTGTATGAATGTATAGATGTGTATGTGTGTGTGCGTGTGTGTGTATTTGTGTTTATCTTGTGAAGATGGAAACCTGTACATAGTACTTACCCTACAACAACGTACAGTGCGATCGAGACTGCAAGCCCCCGTCACGTGACAGTTCTGGCAAAGGTCTTTGATGTGGGTCTTCGTTTCTCGCTGGTTCAATCTCGAGGCGGCGACCTCTAGCAACGGATGGTTCCAGAAACAGTGCTGAAGTTCTGAATTAGCCCGAGACTGCAATGGTGGCCATGCAGCTGCAGGTTCCCAGGATGAGGTCTACGCAAGGTCAAGGGGCCTTTTCCTACCCGCGGCCTCTCCAGCCTGGGCGCGACTTCCTCACAAGTCTCAGACTGCACAATACCTGCCTGCATTTCAAACACATGAAAAGCAGATTTCTGGTGTTTTTTTTTTCTTTCCAATTACAATAAACTTGGTAGCAAAGTAACAACAAAGCATTATCAAAAACATCCTTTTTCAATCTCCTTTTTAATCAGGATCGACATATTTACAATAAGTTGACAACGGGCAGGAGGAAGAGAGCATGGAGATGATTATGAAAATAACATTATGACATATGTACACAAAAACGTTAATTAACTTACCCCACTCTTTGGAAACTTCTCCAAAATCTTCAGGTTAATTTATATGCATATACAGGTCATGCTAGCAGAAACATTATTATCGAATCTCCGTCATCTGCACACCCCGATGTTGTTTGAAGGAAACACTAGCAGAAGTCTATACAGTGTGAATCTTAATACAAATCTGTGTTTCGTTATCATGATCTCCGAGGCTACACAGGCATCAGTAAAGGGTAGCAGATATTCCAGCTGCAGAAAGCGCAGGCAGGGGGAAATAGGTTTTAGCAATGTGCATATTTTTTCCAATTTTTCTTTCATTTCAACCCACTGACACTTTCATTTACAGTACAACAGTTATCGCCATCGGAACACTCCTGTGGGCTTACCTTTTGCTGCAGCAGGTTGCCAAGTACTTACTGATGCACACACTTTGAAAGGCTTTTGAGAAATACATAGAAATGCTGAGTACAGTGAATTAGCAAGGGTGGTTATTTTCCAATTCAAGCATTCATGCAGGTAGAAGCTGGGTCAAGAGATTTCATTCATCAGCAGTCTCTGATTGGTATCATACTCATTGCCTGGATTTTCTTCTCTTATTCCTCCTTCATGTCAAAAGCAGCACTTTAACAGAATTAACACAACAGGCAAAAATCCATCATTCAGATTTTGACACTGTATCAAAATACGTTTTGTTTCTTCAAAATATAATTTGTTACTGTTGCCCTCAAAATGTGGAACTCCACAAACGCTGGATCACAACCATCAAGGAAATTGAGGTACAAAAAATGGAAAGGGAAAAATATTTCAACTTCTCAACTGATAAAAGCATTTTGTCTCGCAAAGACATGCAAGTATGAATGCCCACTGCTAGACTGGTGATTGCATCTTACAGTTTACCTTACCTAACCCCCCCCATGTCATCCTCATAGACATGGTTGAAACATTCTACAGCACTAGAAACGTCTTGTCCATCTGTCCAGACTTTAAACAATGACACAGACAACGGCCCAATTTTCAATGCCGACACGTGTGCATTGAGATATTCTACATGTGCAAAATGTAGTAAAAATGGCAACAAAATATGCTCTTAAATCATGCTAGTCAATATTTGAAGAGGGAAAAAAAAGAGGAATCATGAACATTTTGAGAAAACAATTAATCAAACAGACTGTTCAGATGTAAACATCTGGAGAAAAAAAACACCACCTAAAGATAAATCATGAACATTCAATTTTAAAACACCTCACCGACTTTTCAGATGTGCATGTCCTTCTCTTCTCTTTTTCACTGCTGTAAACATGACCCAGTCCAAAGCTGTGAACAAAGACAGTGGGAGCAGAAAGCACAAAGCATAAGCATCATCTGCAAAGAAAACATTCAGCAAGGATCACACTCAGAAAAAAGAGCCATCATATGCCGAGAACCATAGAGAAACAAAGGCGTTTTTTTCCACTCATAAAAACACACATGCACCCACAACTGAATAACATAAAACAAACAATAATGTAGAGAATAATTATTTTCTCATCCACTACTCAACATCACTGGAATCTAGTATGTACACTTATGTATGGGTCGGGAATCTTTACCTCTTACTCAGGGTCAGGTACACCATCCAGCAATGCTCCATAATTATTTTAAAAAATTCCGTCAGAGCAACAGATACTAATAAAACATACAACAATGTAATACTGTATAGCACCTCTTCAATGAGTACACTTGAGTTAAGTGACTGCTAGTCAGACACAAATCTGACAGATTATGTGCAGAAACCATTCTACTGACCACAGTGCTTGAAGTGAACATACTTTAAGTTGCATGGAGTGAAAGATAACAACTCACAATACTTAGAAATTGCCTGATGTGTGACTTACAAAAAACATCTACAGTGGTTGATATAGTGAAAAACACTTCATATATTAGAGACTTTACACTCCAGTACACAGTTTACAACAGATGGTTCTGTAAAAAAAATGCTACAGTGGGGACCCAGTTTGGATGAACTAACAATACTTAATGAGTTCTACAGCTTTGACCCTTTGAGTGTCACAAGCTGACATGACCAAAGGTAACTGAATGGAGAAAAATAGTTTTTTTGGCCCCTTCATGCACATAGTTAAAACTCAGATGTCAAAGGAACTTGTGTTTTTTTTTAATGCCTTTCCTCATTATTGCTTCTCCCAATAAAGCAGTGTTACACAAAAAGCATACAGCACTACATTGGGAGACAAAATAAACTGCAGTGTACTGATATTTTAATAAAACATTTTCAAGAGTAACATACAAAGTCCAGACAAAGAAAATTCCTGACATATCTTGATGAGGACATAACCTCAAACTTTCTCATCTTCATCATGTTCTCTTTCTTCTCAACAACTTCAGGCATTTATATTACTAGAATGAACTAAAATGGTGCAAATACTTTTCATTGAAATGGAAATAGCACAGGAACTATTGCGACTGATTGTAAATAATATCCTTTTCAGTCTCCTGATGTGTAGTTGAGTCATCAGTTGAAAACTAAGATAGCACAATCAGTTTTGAAGATCACTACAATTTGGTTTATTTTTCACTACAAACTCTGTCACTTCAGATCCTCACATTAGCTGTCATGGATTTGCACCTGAACTACTGTGCCTTCAAGCAGTAAACTCCAAGAAGGACAAAGATGGGTCTGCTGGAAGGTAAACATGTTTCCTGAAAATCCCTCATAGACAACAGTCCCTCCTACCAGAGCATTACATTTCATGTCTCTTCCATGCTTCATCTAGGTTAGGTATTTGTTTTTCACCCAGTTTACATGTCCACCATCTTTGCACAACTCAGAGCTATCTCTACAAGGAAGTGGATGGTCACTGCAGGCTCAACAGTAGCAAAGGTTATGTATGCTCCATGCGCTTTGAGAATCTATTGATTACATTTACGTTACAGAAATGATATTTCTTCACCTCTACAACATGCTTCATTTTATATCTCACTACTTGCATTCAGGGACAAAGACATTACTGTTGGGATTTTCTATTCAAAGTGATCCTGATGGAAGGTGAAAATTGAAATCATTCGTGGATGTACATGAAGCAAGCCGAGAGCTGCGAACTGGTGGAATTGGTATGTCAACTGGTGAAGTTAAAAATCACACACATTTTCACAGGAATATTGGATTCGAAATTTTCCCTTCCTGTTCACGCATGCCTGTTGTGACATTGCTTTGCTCATCTCAAAAGGTAACATTGCAGGCTCAGGCAGGCCTTGCTGTGATGACATGATTTGAGAATGACAATGCAGGCTACATTTCCCAGGCAACTGATGCATTCATATTCTGTCAGGTGCAAAAGGTGCAAGAGCAGCAATGACAACAGACATGGTACACATTTTGGCATCATTTGCGAAACATTGCACTCACAGTTGAGAGCCAAGAAACTTCATGGCATTTGGTGATGCAAGTAAGTATTGCAGCCAAAACGTTCCTCTCATTCCAAACCAGGTCACACTGAGTGCTTTGTTTCCATTGAACCACAATGGCACTGACGCAACTACAGAGCAGTTGATCTTGGAACAGGAAAGCCTGCAGCTGTTGAATGAAGCAAGAAGCGCAGCAACCTTCAACATAATTGCACTTTCAAAAAAGTCCACTATGGAAGTTCTTGGCAACTGGCAGTGCACACAGCTTGTGGAATTTCTTTCTCTCCAAATCTTGGTCCTGAACTTCCAGCTCCTAGTCTCTCCAATCGCAGACGAAATGCAATCCCATTCAAGAAACCACCTGGCCTCAGATTTGGAAATGAAAGGGAGATCACCCTGCAGGGACTGTGGGGAGCCAGTGGGAGGCCGGGGATCAGCTGATGCCCTCCTGAGCTGTGGTTTTCGGTGACCGGGCCGAGTCCACCACATCCAGAAGGTTTTTAGAGTCCATGGCCAGGGCATGTGCTGCTTTGAGCATGCCCTTGCGGTAGTCAGCGTGGACGGCACTGCCGCTGTATTGCTGCGCAAGCTTCATGGCGCTGATGAGGTTGGCCATGTCTGTGCTCAGCACCTTCTGTGCCATCTCAATCTGCAGCAAGAAGGAGCAAAGCTGAATGCCCAGTCCAGCCAAGGTTTATTTGAAAAACAAAAAGCAGACAAGGGACAGCTTTCATCCATCAACAACACTCCAGTGTTTATCTATTTCCTATCCTCAGCAACGCTGTGTCGTTTTTCTATTTTCTGTTCATTTAAAATCATTTCTATGCATTTTTTCTCTCCATCACCAATGCTCTGGCATCACATCCTGAACATATTGCAACCCGACTGCTGGCATTTGAAAAACAGGGATAGTGTCTGAAAGATATCTTAAGTTTCTCACTCCATTTCACTGACAACAGCATGCACTAGGGACACTGAGAAACCAATCAAACATACAAGTATATGGAAAATAGATGGAAGACAGAGATGACAGTTGGGAGTGGTGGTGGCATAGAAGATGGAGTGAAGGGGGAAAGGATGGAGCGAGAAGGGATTCTGACCTCTTTGTGCTGTGAAGGATGAATGCCAGGCAAAACCTCATCCACGCTGGACAGCAAGCCCCGAAGCTCGTGGCCGATTTCCTGTGGTGGCAGACAAAAGGGCGGATGCTTAATAGAACAGCTACATTTAGGACTTACTCACTTTCAGGGCAGTTCATATCTCATGTTCATCTGTCAAAGGTTGTGCAAATTCTGGGAATATTATAGTGGAAACAAATCGATGTATTATGTGTTAATCACAATAAGGGTGGTGGTGGTGGTGGTGGTGGTGGTGGTGGTGGTTAGTGGTGGTGGTGATGTGGGGTGGTGGTGGGGGGTGGCGCCGTGGGTGAGGTGGTGGTGATGATGGTGGGGTGGGGGGTGGTAGTGGGGGGGGGGGGGGGGGATGGTGGTGGAGGAGTGGGGTGGTGGCTCAAACTCACCTTCACCATGTCCACATAGTCCTCAGCCTTCACCACGTGGGCCTCCTTGGTCAGTTTCATGACAGCTCGGACAACGCCGGTGGTGCTTCCATACACATGGTCCTCACTCCTGTCCACCTTTCCCGCCTTTCCGTCCTGTCAAAGACAGCAGACACACTGTATGCAAAAAAGGGGGAGGATGGACTCCACAAAAGAAAGAAAGAAAGACAGGAAGAAAAAAGAAAGAAAGAAAAAAAGAAAGAAAGAAAGAAAGAAAGAGTTTAAGGAGCAATTAGAACCATTGAGCAAACTCCCAACAGTCGTACATATCCTGCAGTTGTCAGAAACTACCAAAACACTTCTACTCCACAACTATCAAATCTAATGTGTTACTTACACACAATACACACACACACACACACACACACACACACACACACACACACACACACACACACAGATGTGTTTGCACTCTGTTTTCAAAGACAGGTTTTGTCATTATGCCAAGGTTCGATCTTAAAAGAAGTGTGTTCATCAGTGTAGTTGTTTGTTTGCCTTAGGTCAATGTACTCTTGCAGGGAAGGTGAAGTGAATGCTTCCACAAGGAGCAGGATGTGACATAAAATAAAATGTTATTCTTGCTCACCCTGTGACCAAGAGGTAGACTTCCATCCATCGAGTCGCTTGTGCTACTGCTGCGACTGCCGCCTGCACAGTGAAAGAACAAAAAATCACTTAAAATCAATACAAAACAATCATTTCCAGACAGTGCACTTCTACAATAAATACCATTTTCGAATGTTCTTGACCCTCTTAAACCTATGTGTAAAATGTAGAGATCTGAAAGGCTAAAACAAAAGCTCTAGATTTACAAAAGTATGGACACATCTCATGATGACATCTTCTGTGAAATCTTATCATCTCTGCCACTTCACAATCCTTGAGAAAAAAAAGGACACCAAGCAACCTTCTGCTGAAGAAGAAACACAAAGATGGCCGCCATGACAGAAAAGAAGAGGGCAGAAGGACTCACTAGAAGTTCTTCGAAGAATGGCAGGCTGAGTCTGGCAGAGGGGAGGTTGGAACTGTGGGGCTGGGGGTGGGGAGTTCTCCTTGGTGCTGTCACTGTCATCTGACTGCACCTTGTACAGGGCCACCTTTTCCCGCCTCTGTCAACACGGCAACAGGTGCAGTTGTACTGACAGCCACTGGCAACATGGGGCATCAAGGGCTGAATCCAGGACCACATCATTTTCCCCTTGTGTCACAGGAAGACAGCTTTGACATGGTTGTATTACAAGTTGTTTATGTCAGAATACAGGTACCTTGAAAACACTCGAGTCTTGATAAGTTGAAGCAGAAACAAAATTAAAATGCTCAAATAAAATGAACATGAAAGAAAACAAACTGTTACACATTCAAGTTTGTTGGGGATTTCCCCCCCTTATTGTTGTTGTTTACTTGATTTGAAAAGGATTAAATTAAGATATTTATCATAAGAAAAAGAGGTGAGCAAACAAAATCTGCATGAACCCTGAGGATCTCAGTGATGTCACACAAACTACAGTTAATCAAGATGCAATATTGAATAGATTATATGTCCGAATGCACTGAATAACAAAGATAAAGACCAAAATATGTATGATCACCATGCAAATAGAGTTTATCAAAGCTGGGGAGGGGGTAAGGAAAACTCAGTCAGCTGGATGGTACTGGTTTATCTTGGAAGCAGGTAGTAATGGCTACTTGAAAGTGGAGAGAACACTAGAGATTCTGTTGGTGAGACTACACTTCAGTTTCCTACAAGTAGTTAGGGAGCTATTCAACTGGTCTCTACCTTAGTAATCCACCATTTTCATGCAGGTGTACCAAGCATTATGTTTCAAGTATCCAGTTTTCTTCAAAGCAATCGACAATGTTTCATTGTTTCCTTGGAGTTGTATCATTAAGACAAACATGCTTAAAAGGCCATCGAAACTTTAATAAACAAATTTATTTATTTCACTATAACTTTTGCTATTCAATAGTCCTATGTGATTAAAATTAATAAGAAACTTAAAATCACACACACACGCACACAAAGTACATACAAGTTAGTTTCATTCTGTACATTAAGAAAATAATAACAATTCATGTACACTATTGCCAGTTTCATTCCATAAAATTAAACCAAATATCCAACAAAAAACATACATTCTTTGAACACAAGAAAACCAAAGGCAGATGCAGGGGAGCGTACATGCTGCAGGGCTGTGGCATGGACTGAGAGGAAGCAAGGCAAGTGCCAGGCAGCCATGCACAAGGCTGGAGGGAGGCAAGGGATTGCAAGGCAAGACGCCGCAGCCAGACAACCTTGGAAGAAGTCCCCATTCCTGCAGGCACAAGCTCTTTCATGCCATTTTGCACCAGTCTCCATCTCTTGTTTCCAACCCAGCCACACTGTGAAAACTCTCCTTGTTTCAGTCAAATTCCTCCTCCACATCTGAATCTATCCACAGTGTATGTCCGACTGCACAATACAAATTATCATCGATTCATTACCATGCTTCCATTCTGCACATTTCAACCTGATTACATCAAATGTGAGCTTTCACAGATGTTTATTACCAACTCCACACTGTAATATATTTCAAATTCCTTGTCAAATTTTGTGACTACCTTCTTTCTTATCAGAATGCAGATTTATATTCACATAAAATGAACTCCGTGATTTGGTGTCATGAAGCTCTTTTCGAAAAACAATATGGGGACGACAGTGGCAATATTAAAAGGACCAAGCCAACAACACTGCATTTCAAAGTCTGTAAACTCTGTAGACTCTTTACAAGGGACTTCATGCGCCTGCAAGAAGTTCTGGCCTCTGGGCAAAACAGAGGAAAATATTGTGCTCATCAAAAGGGGGACTTCAATTATCTCTGTGGAGTCATTAACCACCGCAGCATGGCAGGCAGTCGTGTTGCTACCATAGCCACTGCCTCTCAGGTCAATGGCGTTTTGACATTTTCACAGATAGGTGGCAACTGAAATTCAACTTCCTTTTGAAAAGAAAGACACCTTCTTTTAGATTCAAGCCTTCCAACCAAGGATCATCACAATAGTTTGTTTGCAGTTTCATGACATGACACCAGGGTTGTTCTAGTGACCATGGCAGCTGCACACCTCCAGACTGGGCTTGCTGCTACAACTGAGGAGGCTGCAGTGGCAGGGGCAGTGGCAGTGGCAGGGGAAGAGGCAGTGGATGGGGGTAGGGCTGGGGTGGGGGTGTGTGAGGTGAGGTGGCTATGCAAATCCAATGCAAGGATTATCAGTCAACCAGGCCGTGTCCAAACACACCATGCCCACGCGCCAAGGCACACCAAGGCGACATACTAAGTTCCGCTCCTCTGCGCGCAACCATTTAGCGTCCTCTTCGGACTGCCTCTGCTGTTGAAGCAGTCGCAATTTTAGCTCAAAATCGTCTATGTTGCTCAGATGCTGTGCTCGGATGCCCTGAGAGAGAGAAAGACAGGGAGAGGATACCAAGGCAGTTAATACCTAGTTGCAGATACATGAGTGAAAAGTGGTAGCAACTGAAAACGGAGACTTGGCAAGATTAGTGGGACGACCACTGAGACAGTGACGACATGCTGGCAGAGACTGGAGAGCAAAGCACAGGTTGAGTCAGATAGGAGAGCTTCAGAGAGAAGACCAAAGTCCATGATGGCATTCAGATCTGTGACGGCTTTGATGTTTCTCAATCTTCCCAGCACATTCTTCAGCTACTGGCACAATCCTTCTTTAGATATTGGTTGCAATATAGTCATCTTTCACTTTCATTCATGAGTAGTGCAATACACAACAAAAACCATCCAGATTCTAGTGCTTCTCTTGTTAAAATCAGTGATTGACCTCATGGAAAACTAAGTTATTCCTGCTAAGACAGCCATATGCTACTGGTGAAATACTGGACCATATATTTGTGCTATTTGAGGTCAATTCATTAAGTAAGTCAGTACCATTCCCACATACTGGTACATACACTTGGTGCATTAAGATCTACTCCAGGCCATTATACTAAGGTTGCACCATTAAGAAGGAAAAAAGCTCAAATGCATTCTTTTTTCTCACACCACCAAAACCAACAACTTTAGTGACTTTTAGGCATGGGAAAAATACCTCATACTTGTTACTGACTACATTCACAAGACAACTTTTTTCTGGGGTTAGGAAAAGCTTCTTCATCAGGATAAGGGAAGCAATCCACCTCATCTGTTCAGCAGAAGCAGACCATTGACCATTTTGACACCTACAACATTTTTACAGAGAAAAGCCTACTGCATCTGTATTCCCATGCCTGTGTGATCATGCCTGATGATTCTGAGTCTAGCGGTTAAGGAGAGATGAGAGAGCAGATGCTACTTAGAGAGTGACACAGAAACAGCAAGCACGGTGGCGGGACGTACAAGGTTCTTCTCCTCTGTCTTGAGCCATTCGGCGTCAGCCTGTGACTGCCGCTGCTGGTTAATCAACTGCCGCTCTAAACACTCCTCATCTGACATAGCTGGCACCGGGGTTTCCTGGAGAGCCAGGGAGCAAAACAAAAGGTAAAAAGACTTCAAACAAAATAGATGCACTCAGGCAGAAGATGACGAATGGAAGCTCATACACATGCATGGTTGCTTGATCTATAGCAATGGCAACAATGTGAACTGAATAGGTTGCAAAAAACAATTTCACAGACAAACAAAACAAATTTCATATCTCATTTATCATATAAACACTGAAACACACTAATCATGCAAAATATTTATTCATTAAAAAAAATCACTTTTTCAAATACTACTGGAACATAATTTACGCACACACACAAAATTAGTACAAACTAGACATTGTATTTAAAAAAAAATCAAATACTGGAAAAGAGACATGCATATTATGACCAGAAACTTCTTTTCAAACCACAATCAAATGCCCAACGTCTTTGTGATTGAAACATACACAATGTTCTCTGGGACTAATACAGTACACTCTGGACATAAGTGCAGTTCCAGCCACAACTGATTCAAGGTTTTGTTCTGAAGCACTTCCTCCAAACAAGGTGTGTGTTTCTCAGGGCCAGCCAATTGCAAGCTGAGCCTGGTGTCAACATTTGAATGCTTTTACATCCACATCAGCCTCTGCTTGCACGGGGCTTGCCCTAAGAAACGCATGCCTGCACACAACTCTCCAACACTCTCAGCACACACAGCATCCTCCTCTGACATCCCACATGAACTCCATCCATCCATCCATCCATCCATCCATCCATCCATCCATCCATCCATCCATCCATCCATCCATCCAGCCAGCCAGCCAGCCAGCCAGCCACAGACAAAAACACACACACACACACACACAGACAGACAGACAGACAGACAGATGGATGGAAGGATGGATGGACACACACACACACACACAAACACAGGGCAGGCTACAAGCAATCACAGGCATTGCTCTCAATTCTTTTCCACACTGACCACCCATTAAGGTCTGTCAGGACAAGCAAGATGACCGTGCATTCCAGGGCACTGACCTGAGATGGGGAGATGCGTCCCAGCACCCTGGACTCCCGTGGAGAGGGGGGCTGGTATGGGGTGGCAGTCATCATCTCACCCTGGGGGGGTAGGGGGCGCATCATGTGGGGGGGCAGGCCTGTGTTGAACTGTGGGGGAAGGGATGAGGGGGGAGGAGGGGGGTGGAAGGGGGGCGTGTGCTTGTGGCTGACTCCACTCAGTGCATTGTAGCTGGGTCCGGGCAGGCTGCCCATGGCTTGAGACACCTGCAGTGCAACACAACACAGGGGGCAGTGAGCACTGGGGTGGGGGTGGGGGGTGGGGGTTGGGGGATGGACTGACAGGTAAATTCAGGGAAGATGGTGGATTTGATGAACAGGAGAAAAATGAAAAGGTGAGAAAATAAATCAGAACACAGGGACTTAAGAGTGGAGCTAACTTTCTAACATGTATTGTTTTCACTATCAAATGAGCAAATAGATCTTGTCTTTATTAACAGCAAAACATCCACATAAAGCAAGCACTGGGCATACATTAATGGTCTCCAGCAGAAATCTTGCAGCTACTGACTCCTGACTATCAATAAATAGCATGTATGAGAGGAAAGTGGTAATTTTGCAGAAAGCTAACTAGTGAAACCTTAATAGTCAACGTAACATTTATTACACACATGCAGTTTATTGAATTATCAAATATTAAATATAAGGAGTGTTCCAAAAGAATTAATGAACTTCCAACTGCAGCAAAGAATATTTGACCTCAATTGAGTGCTGCTCTGATTCGTCTGTTAGATCAATCCTTGTACAGAATAAAAGTCTGTACACAACACATAATGTCTGGTCACTTTCATTGCTAACAATCCCACCATCACCATCATAACCATGATCATCAAAGTCATTGATTTGGATTGTATGATCGTACATGAAGAAGTTGTCATCATTGTCCTTTTCCTCCTCCTCCCACCCCTACCCCTCCTCCTCTCACCCCCACCCCTCCTCCTCCCACCACCACCCCTTCTCCTCCCACCACCACCCCTCCTCCTCCCACCACCACCCCTCCTCCTACCATCACCACCCCTCCTCCTCCCACCACCACCACTCCTCCACCACCACACCTTTCTCTCATCACCACCACCACCCCTCCCCCTCCCACCACCACACCTGTCCCTCATCATCACCACCACCCCTCCAATCACCTCTCTGGCCACACTGTCTGCCCCACTGCCTACCTGCATGCAGCCACATGAGGAGGGGAATCATTGCCATCTTCATCATCACCACCACTACTCCCATCGCCTCTCATGCCACTCCACCTGCCACTGCCTCACAGCCTACCTGCATGTAGCCAGAGGAGGAGGGGAAGTAGCCATGGAACTGGTTGACCACAGGGCCAGGCAGGCCAGGCCTGCCAGGGACACCCTCCGGGCCACGTGGGAGGGAGTGTGCGTGACTGTGCTTGAAGGCGTCCGTGTTGGGGGAAGGGCCCTGTGCAGGCGTGCTGTGACCTTGAGGCAGGTTGCTGGTGGAGTTCCACTGGTTGGGCAGCGAGGCCACACTGCTGTTCAGACTGAGGTTGGGTGTGGAGCCCCCTGGGTACTGGGGCCTAGCTGGCTTGGGGGGTGGGGGCTCATCGTCAGAGCCATTGGAACCTGGGGAGGCAAAGCATGGGGAGAGTTGAGGGAGTTGTATGCATGACTGACATGGGTCATGGCTTGGACTGAGGCAGGCAAAGTGTTAGTAAAACTGAAGCACCTTGTGGAGAGCACTCAGGCGATTAGTAAGATGGAGGGAAATTCTGTTTTAGGCTGAAGTTAAATTGGGTTAAATTGAAGTGACTTGAGGTATGGATAGTGACCAGGGATAGAATGAAGAAGAATAGTAGTGGTCAAGAGGCATACCTGGAACACACTTTCTTGTGATATGAGTTGGAAGGGATGCTGATGATAGAAGAGGACAGGTCATGAATCATTTGACCCAAAATGCGACATGCCAATATGGTTTATCATGCAAGTACAGGAGACAGACAGGAGAACCCCTTTGGTTTGAGGTAAGAATAGCCCTACAGTGTCTCCCTATGGGATTTGTAAGGAGGAATTTGAAGAGGAACAAGGAGGGAAACCAACACTTCACTTGCTCTTACTCAAACCAGCTTAGGTATTTTGTCATCAATTGCCTTACATAGCCTACAAAGGTTGATAGCCTTTAAGCTATTCATCATTCAGGCAGGAATATAAAACTGTGTTTGGACACCTACCCCACGAAATGGCCTGCACCCTCCGGTTGTCCCTGTGCATCTCCTCTTTCTGTCGATACCTCTCCTCCTCCAGGATCTCGCTGCAAAGGCAGTTGCACCACATATTAATACAACACAAGGCTGCATGGGAACAAGAAGCAACAGGTTCAGATGGGAAACATAACATTGACTTCAACTTCCACATCAGTATATATTCACCTCTTCCTTTCACTATTGCATGAAATCAATATGACTTCCTACAATGGTCAGCAACGAAACCACCATGTGATAAAGTCATACTATCTTCTAGCAGCACTTGACTAGCTGAGAATCTGCATTTAATTGAATTCTCTAAGCAGTAATAACTTTAGGATTGGGGGGGGGGGGGGGGGGGGGGGGGGGGCGGGCGAAGAGAGACGGACAGAGACAGACAGAGAGAAGGACAGAGAGGACAGAGAGAGAGAGAGAAGCCAACCTACACACACACACACAAAAACACACACACACACACACACACACACACACATACACACACACACACACACACACACACGCACACACACACAGGAGACCAAGATATACAAAGAACAGATGCAGAACAACAGAGCAGTCCACTGACTTGAGCCAGGTCTTGAGGTCGGCAAAGGAGGGTCGCTTGGAGGGCTCGTACTGCCAGCACACACACATCAGGTTGTACAGGGAGGGGGGGCAGCCCACGGGCAGAGGCAGCCTTTCGCCTGCTTCGATCTTCCCAATGACGTCATTGTTCTTCACTCCTTGGAATGGCTTGACACCGTACATCAGGATCTCCCAGATGCATACACCTGTATGAGCATGGCATTGTTACATGCAGACTCATATGCAGGAACTTTGCAGGCAATGGCCAATGCAGTTAACGACATGCAGTCTTACGCCTTGATTCAGATTGGCAATTGATGCACATGTATGCAATTCCAAAGCAGGAAAGCTTTAAGGCAAGACACTACTAGGAAGCATGAAATTTTTAAATATGTTTATTGAATTTTTTTTGTTTCATTGGCATGAAAGAACTCATAACAGTAAATCAAAACATCAAAGTTTGACAGTAATTAGAATTATGGGTAATCCAAAATGGCCGCCTAACATGCAAAAATATGCAAATTTCTGTATCTTTTTAAATTTCTATAACTTCTTAACTACTTGATATTTCTTGAAAATTCTTTTTGCATTAAAATTGTACACTCTTTATCTTTAAATGTACAGAAGATTATGTTTGTAATGCAAAAAGTAAAAAAAATGTACTTATTGCTTCCACATCAATATCCGAATTGCAGATAAAGTAGGTTCAACATCAAAGAAAAAAAATCATATCTGGCCAAATAATCAGTTCACAGCAAAAAGTGTCTGTATGTTCATAAATTATTATACATGTAACATACCTGCAAAATTACAAGTCATCATCATCATCCTGTGATGAGTTTTAGTAATTAATTGATTTGAACTCTATGAAAAAAACACATTTTGAGAAAATGGCAAAAACAACTTTTAGTCATGCATAAGTCCTTCTAAAACTATCCATCATGGGCTAAAACTTGTTTCATTTATTCATACATTCATCCAGCAGGACTACACATGCTAAAAAATGAAACTGAACTTACAGTTTCCAGTTTTTAGTGTTTTTGTGCAGTGAGTCAGTCCCCAGTACAAAAAAATGCAGGGATGGAAAAGTTCATGCTCAAGAGGAAAGGATCAGCCCTACTACTACACAGGAAATGCCAAGGTCAATAAAGGCAACTTCAGAGAGACACATGCTGTGAATGAGTCAACAACAAGTCAGTTTGCCATTCCAGCACCATAGGTTTCCCCTTCTTCTTCCTCCTGAAGCCTCCTCTTCTGATGCCTTGAGTTGAAGGCATGAAGCCACATAGTGTAGGCGCTGTTGCTATGCCTGAACAGAGGCTGCCACATTAGCTTTCTTCATTCTTCTGGCATCACAGGCTCCACATTTCAAGCAAAGTTTGCTGGCTAAGCCATTGTTTTTATCGTATAGTATGCTGAAGGTGAGACCAGACCGAAAACAGTTCGGGCAAAGAACATCGTTCATTAGTTCACTCAGCTGATCTTAGTCAAGTGCACGTTGACCCACTTATGATCGGTTTCAATCGGCTGCTTCGCTTCTGCCTGCATCATCTGTATCTTCCTCCTTGATGCGGATGTGTTTGAAGTTTCTTCTGGAATCGAGGCAGTTGAGATGGAGGGACGTGGAGGCAGCGATCGCGATGGCACTGTCAACGCAGGCGTTGACGAAGTAGAACTAGACTTTCGACCTTGACCGCGAAGTATTTTCGAGGTGCGTGCAGCCGAAAGCTGCTCTCTTCGCCCACTATTTTTCGGTCGCAGCATAATGTTGAGTTTATTCACTCTTGGGCATTCTCTGATTGTTTGATTGAAGTCGAATTTATTCGATTTGGTGCAAAACATAAACTAACTGAGAGAATTAGCGTTGAAGCGGCAGCCATGTTTACGATGCATTGTGGGCCAGGGAATCCTCGCTTTGGAGTCTCTGATTGGTTGAAACAAGTGGAATTCCCTCTCTAAGCTCAATGATTGGCTAGTGAGTTTCCAAACAACCCTGTGTACACTGTTTGAAATCATCAACTAAAAATAGACCACTATAGTTGGCGGAGTTATTTCCCTTGCTGTGCTCGATCGAAAAGACGAGCTTTCCAACGGTACCGGGCGTGAACCTCTTCGTAGAATAGATCAAAAGTTACAATTTTTCCAAAAGTCATAAAATACGATGCATCAATGACGTTTTTAACGTTTTTTACGAGGAGTGATGTTTTTCAAAGCCATTTTATTCAACTAATTATCGAATGACAGGTCGAAAAAAACACATGGGGGCATTTGCAAGTGTTTGAACTACTCAAAACTGATGTTATCTCAAAAACGTCCAGATATGAAATTTTCCCAACTTTTCGACCCGTGTCTTGCCTTAAGTTTGAATGAATATTTTTCTTGAATAACTGCACAATGGAGGTGAATGCAGTGGAATCAGCAGCATTAAATGGTTACATAAGCCAAATTCAAGTATTAAGCATTCATTTTGCACATAAAGATATCACACCAGGTAACATATTTAGGTTAAAAGAGTCTAGTATTAAAACTCTTGTTAGAATTGCACAGTTTTCGTTTATTATAAAAAAAACACCTTCATCAGCAAACATCTGACAGGGATTTCTTGATAATCAAGAACTCTTTAGTTACTGCTAGAAATTAGAAATGATAAATACTCAATATACAATCTCACTTCAAAGAAGATGGAATTAAGTTCTTATCATCCACTATTAGATTACAGGATCAAGACAAGCTGAAGACCCACCAAACATCCAGACATCAGATGCTGTGGTGAACCGGCGGAAGTTGATGGATTCCGGGGCCATCCATTTGATGGGCAGCTTGCCTTTAGAGGCTGAAAAGATATAATGAATATGCATGTAGAGGACTGTCCCTAATACAAAGCACAAACAATGCAGAATATTAAGAAAGGTTCTGGATCTCTAGAGAGGACAGAACTTACTACCTTCTAGTTCATGTCCGAGTGCTCTAACCACTGAGCTTCTGAGCTGTCTTCACCTCTCTTAAAACTGAGGAAACTGAGGAAGAGTTTGGTGATGTGATGAGACACTCTTTTGTTCAGATCACAGGAAAGACTGACTTCTTCCATATTCTGAAGATCACTTCTTCCATTCACAATGTTCCACAATACTGAAAGATGCTACATGAGTACAGATAGTGTGAACAGTATATAGATAAGCAAGAGAGCAACAGTGTTTATTCCATTTACAAACTAAATTCTAAAATGATAAGGGACCCTTCCACTTTTCTGTTCTGAGATCATCCGAGTCAAAAAGTCAAAGAGCAAGAAAGAAATCATGGTGGAGTTCACAGCCCACCTTTGTAGTAACTCTGCTCTTCCACCCATCTGGAGAGACCAAAGTCCCCAAGCTTCACCGTGTCATGGCCCGAGACCAAAACATTCCTGGCAGCGATGTCTCTGTAAACAGACATGGGCTTGTGATAAAGTACCAAATGCAACAAGAGCAGAGTGTCCAAAAAGACTGGTGCACAATGCAAGTAGAACCTCTCAACCTTGTCATTTGATTTGTTAAAAAAAGAAGTCTCTGGTTTGTAATTTACAAAATATGCTGATATGCTGAAAAAACTCTAGGTCACCTCACATTCAATTAAAAAAAAAAACCCAGAAAAAACCAACTCTCGATAGACTCCACCATTAACTTTTCTGATACATTATTTCCAAAACTGGCATTATGATTCAAGAAAAAAAAATCTTAACTAGCATAGAATTATATGATGCAATGTTTGCATTCAAATGGCACCCCCCCCCCCCCCCCCCCCTCTTTCATCACAATAGAATATATGAATACATCACAACTGAAACAATACACCAATTTTTAATATCAGAAATGCACTTCATCAACTAAACAACGGCAGCATTTACTTCCTTGATATGGGTTAAGTTTACACATGATAACATCTTGATTTAGACAATGAAGTGTTCCTGTTCATGCCATGCCACCTCGCCTACCTGTGGACAAACTTTTTGCTCTCCAGGTAGGACAGTGCTGTGGACAACTGGTAGGCATACATGATGAGGGAGACCAGATCCAACCGGTGCTGGTTGTTCTGCAAGTAAGCTCGCATCTGCAAAGCAATCGCAGCTTTTGTCAGAAACTCGATACAACTTTCAATAAAAAAGCAAAGAGAAGATCTTTCCATTTAGGTTTCAAAATCAATTATGGTTATGGGACTTGACATAAATTCCACAAAAGGTCTCTGACATCATCCATACTTTCATATATATATATCTAAAAACTTTCATGATAAAATGAAGTTACTTCTTTCAGACTCCACAGGATTTTTGCCCAACACATTGTCAGTTTTAAAACCAACCATATTAAGCTCATGTACTCTAGCGTTTTAAAGGTTCATTGAATAATTTATTAAAGTTTAAAAAGAAAAGAAATATGGACAGGAGTTTTAGCATGCGGCTTGTCTCTCTCTCTCTCTCTCTCTCTCTCTCTCTCTCTCTCTCTCTCTCTCTCTCTCTCTCTCTCTCTCTCTCTCTCTCTCTCTTTCTCTCTCTCTCTACTGAGATATCTGTGGGCTAAAGTAAATGAGAACATCATTAATCATACACTGACCAGAGGATTACACTCATGTAGTTGTTGTCAACAACCACACCAAAACAAGTCCATCAACTCATCCTGCCTTTCCAATAATGGCCAGGCACACCAGCATCCCCACTTGCCATTGGTCAAGCAGTGATCTCACTGCCCACAAGTCCATACTCATGCACACTGATTCATTCTTACTGCTGCCACTCAGAAGTCCCAGAACTTTGTCCTACCTCTCCATGCCGGGCCAGCTCCATGACAATCCACACAGGGCGGGATTCGGAGCAGATGCCCAGCAACTTGACGATGTGGGGATGGTCAAACTGCTGCATGATGTCTGCGGGGCAAGACGACAATGCAAGTCAGCCAAGGCAGAAATCCTGCATGCAAGGACTGTGGTACCACTGTCAGGTGTTCATGAGTAAAGGGACAGACAAGTTGTTCATTGATTTGAAATGTTTAGAAAGAGAAGCAAGCTAGAATGTTCATGTAGGTTTTCAGCTTTAGCAATTTTAAATCAGAAAAGTTTGCAGGTCTAAACTACTACTAGGGAAAAACGAACTCCTTAAAAACACCTCATATGACCCTTTGATGGGCAAAAGAATGAGGAAAACATATGCTTAGCAGTCAAGGATATTGGGTATTTTAAATAAACGCAGATAATGATGACCACTTACAAGCTTCTTCCAGAAATTTCTCAGTCATGGACTCTTCATTTTCCTCCTTGCATGTCTTCACAGCCACCGGAACCTGGTTACCATCCTAGAAAAAGGCAAGAGCAACATGCACAGGTTTCCATAAACTTGGGGGGAAATGTTTGTAAACCTTGTTGATTATACTCATCATAACCATCACCTCAGTGAAAGAAGTTGAAGGGTGTCACTTCAGGGCAAGGCCTGGCCACCAAAATGAAGGAAACCATGTGCGGAGCTTATGATTAGAAATCTCAATGCATCTTGGCACATCTCAGCACAGCATGGAACACAGTTTGACCAAGTTGCTTGCACACAGCTGACAACAAGAGTGGCTGGGGAGCACATTGCAGGCAAGAGCTCCTCTTCATATACTGGACACTGCTTTGAGATTTAAGTGAAATATTTATACTTTCATTCTTTATCATTTATCAAATGTATGGGAGTGAAATTGACAAAGAAAGAAAGAAAGAAAGAAAGAAAGAAAGAAAGAAAGAAAGAAAGAAAGAAAGAAAGAAAGAGAACTCACACATAGCATTATCACTACACCACAGAAGAATAAAACATCATTATAATCACCACCATTCTATTCTTCCATTCCCTTACAGCACGTAAGTAGGGCAAACTCAAACAAGGTGGTAGAGATATTATATATGCAGGCAAGGTTATTCACACACTCTGTCAATGTACACTGTATATCCCTTGCAGATATAGTCACTCACCCTGTCGAAATACATGCCCTTGTAGACATCACCAAATTGGCCTTCCCCCAGAATCTCCACCAGACGGATGTGGTCTCGGCTGATCTCGTAGTCTCGAGCTACAACAAGCAGCCAAAACTCTCAGGACTTGTCTGGACTCTCTCAGGAAATGTGACAAGATTCTTTATAGGAAATTCTTATTTTGAGGCTGTGTTATATATGCAATGATTGGAGGAGTGCAGTTGACAAGTTATTTCCGAAATAGATTGAAGCAGTGGAAAATCACTATTGAGGGCCTCATAATTGCTTACATGCTTGGCTTAAATAGGGAATTCAAGGAGTAGTTGAAATTAACTTAAATTCACAAAATTAAATCAGAAATCATATAAAGACATGTATATTTCAGAAGAAATATAAACAAATCATTACTAATACACATTTCCTGGTACCCTAGTCATCACCATAAACATCTCAAATATTAGTCAGTGTTAATATTCAACAAGAGGCCAGAATCCACAAAGACTGGACAGCTTCAATTGCCTCAACAGAAACGGGGGGGAGGGGGGCGCGGCGGCGCAAGATCTGGTCAGATCAAAGCAAGGCGTTCTATAAAGCTTCTGGTCAATCATTGATCTGGTCCAAGGCAGCTGGAGACGCAGGCCATCCGCAGAAAGTGGAGTAGAGCAAAGCTTAAAGAGTCCTGTTAGAACTGGAGTCTAAGAATAGACAAGAGCAGTTGTGGGGAAGTCAGAAATGGGGAAGGATGAGAAAAAAACAATCCAAGACATGTTGGCATTGTCAGGTCATGATGCAAGTCTCAAGCAGCAGCACAAGATTGTCAGTGGTGAGATGCAATTAAATGCGCATCATTGCATTCCATGCACTCTTTGCATGTCCCCTGATGCATCTTCTTCTGGCGTTGTAATGGCTGCAGTCACGAGAGTGGGTTATGGGCATAGCAAAGGACTGATGCTGGTGCTGATTAATGCACAATGGTAAGCATCTACTGATCATGATGATGGTAAACATGGAGTGACTATTGACAATAACTTCATGATTAATGATTAAATGACCAATATCACGTATAGTGAGATTACATGAAGATATCTGCATATGTAAGTTGGTCAATGGACATGATGTAGTTAAATGCATTATCAAATGAAATTCAAGATGATATGAACAGATAGAATGAAATATGGATCAGCATGAGTACTTCCATAGAACAATTGCTACAAAAATTCATAGAGAAAATCACAAACACAGATTGATACTTCAAGATACACAAGACTAGAGAAATTCTGGGCGAGCTGTCAAACCAAAAGAAAGAAACACTTGCTACTGCAGCGAGAGCAAGAGGCAGTGGACAAGGAGGCATGACATGCCGCCTACGATTTGTTATCCGTCTAGAACACCATTCCAACCACGGTCCACCGAGACACGAGTTTTAGTGGAATTAAGACTCGGGACAGCAGCAAGACAGGAGTGTGTCACACCATTCCCAACACGCCGCCAGTTTGCAGCATGCTACGTGTAATGTACGACTCAAGGTTGAAGCCACTCACTCTTTTTCTTCTTTCTGCTACCCCGAGGCTTTCGGCCCGTACCTACAGCAACAAGGCAGAGCCGTGGAGGGCAAACAGAGGCATTGGGCAGGCTGCAGTATGGGCTTTGGTCTAGTTACATTGGTTTCAATCATCACTTGGAGGGATATTAATATTGTGATCCCATGCTTCCGTTTGCAGATAATCATACTGTTGTTTATGTCAGACTGTTAAGATAAATGTCTAGTGTCTGGAAATCGAATTTCAAAGAATATTATTCAACTTTTCTCTTGTGATAGCCAAACTTATTCACAGTTTAGACACTTCAATGCATGTGATTTCCCCTTCAGACAAGAAGTGATTTGCTAACTTTTCTCTTACTAAACTCACGAGTGTAAATGTAAGGATTTTTCATTTGCTCTTTCAACTTCATTTCCTTTTTCACCAAATTATAAACTCCAATTTGCAGAAGAGCTGATGTGAAATAATGTAATGGAAACAGTTACACAGAGAAAGAGGGAGCAGAGGCAGAGATGCTGAAACTGAAAAATCAAAACACAAGAAAACTAATGGGGCAATCATGAACAAACCAGGTCAGCCTCACGAGGACTCACGGCCTCTTTTCCCCCCAATATAAACACAAAGGCTCACCCAGGGTAACAACATGATCACTTAGCTAATTAAAATGTCCCTCATCACAGAAGCAGAGAGGGTTCGCCAGCGGGACTTCCAATTTTACCCCCTCTAATAAACGTCTTCTGCATCAAACAACTTCACCCAAGCATTCTTACGCCCCTCACCCTCCACCCCCTTCCACCCACTCCACACACCCCTACTTCCCACCCCCAATCCCTGATCCATTCACCCACCCACTCCTCCCGCCCTGCCCACCATTCACCCTTTTTCTCATTACTAGTCCTGGCACCTGACCAGCGTCTGTAAGGCCGTCAGATTCCCAGACCAGACAAAGGAGGAACAGAGCGGAAGAGCCTGTTCCAGATGGAGGACAGGCCAGGGGGGCAGGAGGCAGGCGAGGACAGGAGGACGCTCACGGAAGTTGCTGCCTGCCTGCCCATTGATCGGCCACGGCAGGGACGCCGTGCTGTTTAGCTAAGACTTGCATCACAAGAGGCCGGGCCCTGGAGAGCGGGAGACGGGGGGAAAACAAAACGGCGCCACTGACGTGCGTGAGGAGGACGCCTCTGCTTGCTGACAAAGGCGGGGAGTGGCGAAAGACATCAAAGGGAGCTGGAGGCTTGCTAATTGCCCCATGATGCCGCACAGATCAGACGGAGCTCCTCTTTCTCACGCAGCCAGCTCCAGCACGGGTCCTGAGTGTTCGATAACGCGCCCCCTCCCCTTTTCCCTCCCTGACAATCACTCAGGACACAGGCCTCCTCAACCACTTCCCCACGCCATCCACGACGCGCCTACAGCGCCGTAAGGAGACACGCCTGAAACGCCAGGCGCCAAACCACTGTCTTCAAAAGTTGGGAAAATGGGCAGAAATTGGAATCTGAACGGTCTATCTAATTTCCAACGGATGGCGGAAAATGGACGACCCTCCAGAGACGTCGCTCACGAAGCGAGAGGCGGAACAAAAGCCCCTGCACCAAGCCCGTGATGAAGCTGTGTGAAGACGCTCTAGATTGCATGGGGAATACCGGGTGAAGAAAAGACGTTTAGGAAGTTCGCCCGATCTCTTGGGGACCCGCCAAGAGATGAGCTCTCTCGACAGAAAGAGGGGTGGGGAAGTGGATTAAGAGGGGAGAGAGGGAGACAGAGAGAATAGGAAGAGGAGGAAGATAATGTCAAAGCCAACTTACCATCAGGTGAGCTATAGTCTCCTTCTTCCTCCACAATTTCTGCATAGTCGGACACTCCTACGGGTATAGCAGGGTAGCAAATGACAGGGCGGGGCAAATACCGCACTCACAAAGCATTAGGGAAAACAAACCCCCTGGTCCATAACGGAAAGGGGAAGGCAATATCAGCACCCTTCACATTTTCGAAATCAGAACGGTCAACTCACAAAAGGTTCGGGCAGTGTGCCGAACTGTGCTGGAGCCTGGGGTCACTTCTTAGGAAACACATCTCTGTCATTACAAGAATCGGAAAGTTCATTTTCGAGCAAAACGTATATTATCCAAGGCATAGTAATCCCAAGCCATAATATTCACTTCAAAACTACAACGTTCATGAAAAAAGACACAAAAAACTTACTTCAATAACAAAATACGACTTTGTGATTAAGTGTGCTGGGTCGTTCTTTTCAAGGTAACATAATTTAAACAGAAAACTGCTTCAGATTCACCTAATTTGTAAAAGTCCTTTTGTAACACTTCTGGCGTGAGTTTCTTCGTTTGGCTCAAACGCAATTTAGCCATTTTGATCAGCCTCGACGAAAAAGAACTCAAAGAAAATAAAGAAATGGGCCATACAGCACACAATGTTGTACTGTCAAAAGATAACAAAGCTATTCAGAATGGTACAATGCACAACATAGAGATGAGATGTTCACATTCATGTACATGAGATGAAAGTTTGGGCAATAATTAATCCATGATCGCAATGGCACACAGCATGTACAGGCAAAAGCAGGCGAACGCAGCTTATAACGAACAATTAAAATCACACAAGCAAACAGTTCAATATGCACTCCCAATGCACAGCAATAATACCAAGGTGTTCTAAACGGCAGACTATGCTTCTCGAAATTTGACTAATGGTTTACTCGTTTGCTCAGATAGAAGTGATGATCTTAATATCAAATTTCACGAGGATGTTACACTGAGAAATGAACTCTGAATTTCAACCTTTTACTTTTACTCAGAATTTCACAGTTTTACTTTTGAATTTACATGTGAACCAAGCCAAACAGCCAAAGCCACACGATGTGACAGCTCAAAGTGATCAACATGCGCCAAACGGAAATTCGAAAAGGTGTACATCATCGTCAACACTGGCAGACTGACAAGGACTTTTGGAAACGGATTTTGTGTCTCTGTAGCCAAAACTGCACCCAAGACCCATCCCAAACTCCTAAACGCACTACCTCCAACGGAAACAGGCAATACACGCATGCAGTCACCGCATATACACACATTTAAAAAGCACTCTCATGTGTACTTACGTAGGAATGGAAAACGCACGCACGCACGCACACACACACACACACGCACGCACGCACACACACACACACACACACACACACACACACACACACACACACACACACACACACACACACTTTGATTCAATCAGTCTCATACCCAAGTGCACGCACATCTTAGTCCACTTTGCGTAACATCGAGCAGGCAATACATCCACATCACCTAGACTCCAATTCTGCATCGCTTTCACCCACATCACCCACTACAGCCCAAGAGCTGAGGAAAGCAATAAAGTCCCCAACCAAAAGCGTTCCATCCCTGCACACCACCGCAGGGCATGCAGACCTCCCCCACTGGCCAAAACCATTTCCCTTTCAAAAGACAGAGTCAGCACAACGTTCCCCAGAGAGGAGCAACCAAGTCCAGTCTGCCAGTCTTGAAGCCTGGCCACAGAGAACTGTGGCACCATGCCAGAGGCCGCCAGACAGAGAGGAGGGGGCAGGGGGAAGACGTGACTCTCCACCCACACATCCATTCAGGCAGGCACACACAGCAAGAGAGAGGGAAGAAGGGAGGGATTAATACTCACGTTCATTAGGACTGAGCGGTTCCTCCTGTTTGCCTATGTGACCCATTCGATGCTGGCTGAAAACGGTCGCCAAAAACATCTTACAGCAAACGGACATTGATGGGAAACGTTGGATACAAGTTCTACGTTCACTTTGAAACATATGCAAGGACTACGGAGGACGTACACGACGCTTGGATGAAGTCGTTCTCCCCAATGTCTCTGAACTAGCGAGCGTGTGTGGACCACTGGTCTGGTGTCGGTATCTGTCTGTTGTGCCCCTAGCGGTCTGGCAGTCATGAGTGTGTGTATGTGTGTGCGTGACACGGGTGGAGAAATAAATAGCCCTGACGTCCCTGTACATTTGACTCATTTGTGATATGCACAGAGCTGTGAGTGTCGGAAGAAAAAAATACGTCTTGGGAGATGCGCCGTGGTTGTCTGAGTCATTGATGATACACCAAGACATTCCACAATCATCATATGTACTGGCACTCCAAGCCTAGCATGCGCCATACCAGCGATCAGTATCAAAATCGATTACTTTCCCCACAGAAATATATCAACAGATACAAAAAAGGCACTCAAAATTCATGCAAATGCAAGATCACACTTACAAAAGACGATCAACATCAGTTCAAAATAAAAATCGTTAAAACGCACGCACGCACGCACGCACACACATGGAAAAAGGGTAAAGGTGTGATTTTACATAGCGACTTATCACCCACGTCTGGGTCTCAAACCGCTTTACACTTTACCTCCTGATCTTTCTCTCTCTCTCTCTCTCTCTCTCTCTCTCTCTCTCTCTCTCTCTCTCTCTCTCTCTCTCTCTCTCCCCCCCCCCTGTCTGTCTGTCTGTCTGTCTGTCTGTCTGTCTGTCTGTCTGTCTGTCTGTCTGTCTGTCTGTCTGTCTGTCTGTCTGCCTGCCTGTCTGAGCATAACGTCTGTATACATAGTTTTTCATCCCTCGAAATGCTTTCCTCTACTGAATTTGATCATCATCTAGAGCAAACAAGCAGAAGATTGCACCGGAATTCAACTCAAAACCCAAAATGAGGTCCCAAAACTGCACTCAATGTCAAGATGCCTAACCATTTGTCCGTCCTCATTACAGTCGTAAACCAATTATTCCTAAGAAAAGTTTCCAACCGAATCTCCATTGATATCAAAGTGTCTGTTGTTATATATCACAAACGATATAATATTAAACACAAAAATATAAAAATATATTAATATTGCAAGATAACTACAACAAACAAGCAAATTGAGGAGTCCGAAAGAAATGCAAAACAAGGTGATATTAATTCCTCGTAGCTCCCAGATGATCCCATGAAGAGAAGGGCCAACCCAAGGCGAAGCCTGACCCTGACTGAGGCGCCGTCCCCAGATGGCCACATGCCAACACAAGGCTGGTCACGTCATGACAAATACCGACGGAGACCGACGTGCAGGCATCATCACTCACGCACACACATGAAGCATATGCAGGCAAGTTCATATTCAAACATCCAATGCGAGACTGGATGCACATACGCATCCAAGTCTGCTAACACCCAGCAGATCACCGACAGGAAATCATTCTTGCCCAAACAAGCTTCCACACACATTAAATACAGGGACGTTGACATGGGTTGGACACATACAGCACGGGAAGCTGGAACGAACAGGGACGGCAATAAGGGACGGCCACAGACAACACGGAAAGCTGGGACGAACAGGGACGCAGTTCCTACCTGGACCTGGGCGTCCTGGGGATGGTTTCACCTGGAACGAAAGAGAAGCCATGACAGGTCTTGGACAGATAGGTCCACATAGCTCCACGCCCTCTCAAGGCCCGACTTGCCACTGGCACCGGCTTCACGCTGCCAGCCCTAGATGAACTCTCCTTCCCTCCCTCTTCCCCGCCCCTTCTCAGACGACGAGAATCAACCCTCCTCTCGGACCCCCCTCATCTCTACCCCCCCCCCCCCCCCCAAGACCCCTGGGGTGTCGAGATGGGAACAAAGGGCTGACGGCTGCGCCACATACAGACAGGGAGAGGGAGAGAGAAGGATCGATAGGGAATTCTAGGTCGGCACCAGCCTCGCAGACTGGTGGAGGCAGGGAGGGAGATGGTCGGTGCCAACTGCCAAAATTACGGCTCTGACAATCAGCAGCAACGGAGAGAGAAAGAGAGAGAGGGAGAAGCCTTAATTCCCGGGGAGAGAAAACCACTTTGTGTGTGTTTGGTGTCTCTGACGGTCGGGGAGAGGTTAGTTGGTTGCAACAACAGATGTGGACTCGAATTCGGGCTCTTAATGAGTTTTTCTTCATTAAAAAGCATGGCGGACGGAGCGCTGCCTCACAAGAGGAAAAGGCAAGGGTCTCGAAACGAAAGGCATTACTTGTCCCGGGGGAGGGAGCGCGTAAAAGGATGCAAAAGCTTTCCGAGTCGCTCCGTGAGAGCGCATGAAGATTTTCGCATCTCCTGATTAACACTGACTTCCATCTCCTTCGAGAGACTTGAGGAATCATTTAAATGCTGGGCAAAAGGCTGCCTCCATAGAGTTCGGGTGAAGATTTATTGCGTGACAAAACTTCTAAAGCAATTCCTTTGACGCCTGGTTCCCTCTTGCATGCGGCCATGCAAGGTCAAGCGATGCAGTGAGGAAGAAACGGTATTTCTCACCAGAAGCAAAATCCTCACCGGTGTTAAGAACCAGCCAGAGTAATACTCAGCATGAACACCCAGTAACTCGAGCAGAAAAGGCTAACGTCTCTTTGGCCTTCAACAATTCACTCAGCTCCAAAAATGGCACTTTACGTCAATCGTCACAAAATTTAACTCCAAAAGATGGGCATTAATAAGGGAAAATGAAATTCACATGACTACGCATATATTCTGATTACTTTTACAGAACATTACTGTCACTATATGGCTGTATGATATTGCTGCGCGGTGTAGATCGAACATCAGTTCTGTCCTTTTTTCATATTCTACTACTACAGGTGATGATGGTATTACCATTACTTGTACACACGCATACGCACAAGCACACGCACACGCACACACACACACACCCGAGATCCGTGACATGGGCGGCACGAGGACTCGCAGCAGGACGAACCAGAACCATCACGAGCAGGCTGCACGGGGTGCGAAGAAATTAATTCAATGTTCTGCCTCAAGAACATCGCGATCAGCCACCTCATTTGTGCGCGTATAAGTTGCAAGAGTGGGCGCCAGTCTTGACTCTGTTCACGTACATAAATGTTTACCTGTTTTTCTCGAACTCATTTGCAACGGGCAAATGGCCCAAACAAATAAATTTTTCTTTCGTTCGTTCGTTCTTCGAGATCCGCAGGGAAGAAAGTCACTTTTTACAACACAGCAATGTCGCAGCTACATTGACTATTGTCGAGCATTACTCATTCTTTAAGCATCCCAACTTCCATTGCTTCTGCCACATCGAGGACAACAAATGGGCCGTTGCTATGACGACGGAGCCTCATTTACGAGCTCGGTACGGCACCACAGCAGGGTCTCCACCGGCCCCAAGACAGCATCCATGACTTCCAAGCAGGGGGCGCAGAGCGGCAGCCGAGGCCAAGCAGTGTCAATGGGAACCAGGGGACAAACTGCAGTTTATGAGGGGCAGGGGACTGGCAGCCAAACAAACGTTCCATGTGTAGGCAAGAGAGAGAGAGAGAGAGAGAGAGAGAGAGAGAGAGAGAGAGAGAGAGAAAGAGAGAGAGAGAGAGAAAGAGAAAGAGAGAGTGAGAGAGAGAGGGAGGGAGGGAGGGAGAGAGAGAGAGAGAGAGAGAGAGAGAGAGAGAGAGAAAGAGAGAGTGAGAGAGAGAGTGAGAGAGAGTGAGAGAGGGAGGGAGGGAGGGAGGGAGATATGAAGATCCCCCAACTCTCAATCATTTTCCAGGACTGCAGCGACGTGCATGCACATGGCCATCTGAAGCAATGACGGGATGCAATTGCATGCGCCCTGACACGCAAGGCTCGGGCCCCGTGTGCAGGACTCTGACTGAGCAGCTTTGCACGGGGCAATTTAAAGCATGGAGTCAGACGCATTTATCATCCTACCCTCATCCCAACGATCCAAGAAATTAAAGATGGTGGCCTACAAAAATAATGATGTTCTGATGTCGTTGATATGAAACTCTCTCTCTCTCTCTCTCTCTCTCTCTCTCTCTCTCTCTCTCTCTCTCTCTCTCTCTCTCTCTCACACACACACACACACACACACATACACACTCGCACACACACACACACACACACACACACACACACACACACACACACACACACACACACACACACACACACACACACACACAGAGCAGATCACTGTGGGACAAACAATTCATACATCGGTCTGATAAACACTATTAAATACTGTTTTCAGTTCCAGAGGCAATAACACTTTTATAATCTTTAACAAAACCATCCTCAGATTCCGACAAACATTTCATAAGATGAAGAGTCGTTCTCGAGAAGCGGCTTAAAAAAAGGTTCATCAATATTCCATAACTTTGAGTGGCACAATCAGACAACGCTTTTATTCATCGTTCGTCACGCCGGGGCTGGAGTGAAGTTCCAATATTTTCAGGCTGCTTCTGGTGGAGAAATCTCACATTGGGAAAGGAAAGCATCAGGAGCACTGCTGACGGAGTGCAACATGAAGAGGCACACGACAACAGCATCAACGTTGCCGTCACGTCCAATTCCATAGAGCACGCACCACGACAGCATTCCTCTCAGCCAAAGATGCGCTATGATGGAATTCTACCAAGCGTCCGTCCCTACGACAACAAAGAGCGCTCAGCGCTCTCTCCAGGGAGGTGTCAGTTACAATACGAAGCGGAAAGGGGAGAGGCAGACAGGCCGGGAGAGACGAGAATTAGATTTGGACTGGGATCAGAGCTTTTGGTGCGTGGGTCTTTTAGGGGCAGGCAACTCTTTCCAGGGCTGACCAAGGGAGGTAAGAACGGTTACGGGGTTTCCAGGTCAGGATAGACTATAATTCTTGCACATAGGTATTTTTGTTTGAACAGCTGCGCCTCAAAATGAAGTGAGTAGATGACAAGGCAACGTAAACTAGTTCCATTATACCTTTTTAGACAAAATCAGTTTTGCACAAACTCGACATCACTGAAGAAGGTGAGAATTCTGAGCTGCCATCACTTTCCCCACCAGGCAACATCGCTCTCGTTGATTTTTCATAGTTGCATTGACGAAACATTTGTACAGGGTAACACGACATTCAAGTGGAAAAGAAACCACATCATCGAAGACGTAAGGCGCGAGTGTAATAACTTTTTTCTGCAAAATAAAAGCTTGATTTCGATATGTAGGTTGCATGTAGGAGGGGAATAAATTTGCTGCGTGAATTGATGGATGACAAGACAATACACGAACAGTGAAACTACAGCGCAGTTGTCCCACTGAATTTTGAATCATCAAAGCGCAAATTGGGTGATGGCAGCACGCCTTCTTGAGGCGTCACGTGGCACAAGAGAAGTTCCAAACATAAGCACTGCCAGCGACCGTCACACATTTGCTGAGATCGAAGTAAAAAGCATTCAACCAAGAATTGTACCTTGCGTTATTAGTTCCATTGAAAAGCAAATTAAACGGCTCCAATACCTTCCTCCCCAAGTCAGTCAGCCCCCCCCCCCCCCCCCCCCCCCCCCCCACCCCCCCCCCATCAGCCCTCTCTTGTCCTGCCCTAATACACCACATACGAGACTCCGCCAAATTTGCAACTATTTTCCGAAAACACAATGTCTGAAAAAGTAAAGTTCAACAAGACCATCGCTTAGCCTATGCTTTCCCTGTTAGGAGAAAGTCAAGGTCCCAGGCACTCTGATGCTGTGACTTTTCGTGCATACATGCGTGAATCACTGGGGGGATATTTAAGACTGGACAGCCAACTCCACGCTATCGACTTTTTTCCTCCCATGATGCCATTTCTCCTCCACATGTCACGTTATGTGCGCAAAAAATTTCCAGGAAGCCTTCTCAATCTCAATTGATTCAGGATGAAACCCTATGCAACACCCAATTACATTCTGGCCGTTTTCTTCTTTACTCACCCAAACTCTAATACTCTTTCTCTCTCTCTGTCCCCCCCCGACTCCATTAGTCTCTCCCCCACCCACCTCCCTTTGCGTATAATTGTGTGCGCGCGCATATGCATACGTAGAAGCGTGCATATCTGTGCATGCGTGCGTGCCTACGTATGTGTATGCGCGTATGGGCGCGCTTGTGTATCTGTGCGTGCATGCGTGTATGTGCGCATGCAAGCGCGTGTGCGTATGTGTTTGAGCGCGCGCGCGTGTGTCCGCATTGTCTTTCAAATAAGGTAGGTCAAAATGTCCGCATGGAATAAGAGCAACCTAATTGTAACGGTTCCCACAACGTTTCTAGTTTACTGCAAGCAACGCCGCGCTAAAAGCGAATTGTCTCGCAGTCTTTAATGCCAGACTACGAAGAACGTGTGTTGTCATCGCGCCTTGACCAGAGCTGAATTCAACACAGCGACTGAAAGTTTTATCACAAGTTCAGGACGCTGCCAGCAATGGACTTACGGGTTCCAAATTACAGCGATGTATCGGCAAAGACATTCAATTTTCAAAACCACCTTTTTTCAGTGCAATATATTAATGCTGATGTTTGATGGAACTCGAGTGACGGGACCACTTTAATGCTGGCAGCTGAGAGAGAGCGAGGTGAAATTCCATTACTGTCAAAATTCACATGGCACCCTCGAGAACCATACAAGTAGAAGGTCAAAGTTCAAGAGCGTAAACCCATACAATCTCTCCGAGCTGCGATGGACAATTTTCTGTCCTCCATTCAATGAGACTTCAGCGCCTGAGGGAGGACGACCCTCTCCTCCCATTTCCTTCCTCACTCCTTGCGTTCTTGGCCCCTAGAGACTCGCCGCTTTCCCCCCAGAAACAAGTGGGCGGCCTGTGTGGCTGGTGCCTTGCAGAACGGCGGGCGGGGACAAGGCCTGAGAGCGAAGGGAGAACAATGAAGGCTTGTGTCCAGAGCACACAGACCAGTGTGGAGCGGTCTGAGTCAGTGCAACAAGGAAGGAGATGACGAGGCCCGATAACCTTCATTGGCCTTCCTGGCATGTCTGCCATCAACAGACATGCACTGCCCCCACCGGCGTAGCTTGCTGCTCGTTGGCGATCCATCACGCGCTTTCTCACTCATCACGCTCATTTTCACACATCATGCCACTTTCACACACAGGAAGAACGGGGAAGCAAGCCCCACTCAGCTTCAACGACTGATGGAGACGAAATGGCTGCACAGCCACGCCATGGCGTGATTCATCGCAATCCGTCCGGGATCCCCTCTCTTCCTCCATCTCACTTGATTACAGACAACTGGCCGAGAGAAGAGGAAGGGGTCCTTCAGGCATTAAGGAATAACTCGATCCCGCTCAAACAGTCGACCATTACAGCGTCTTGTGGATCAATAAGTAGAGAGCCTGCGATCGTGCCTAGATTTAATATCAGAGTCCACAGTCTATGCGGCAAGACTGGTGAAAAGAGGGAAAATGGAACCTGATTTTTATTTTCTGAGAGAGAGAGAGAGAGAGAGAGAGAGAGAGAGAGAGAGAGAGAGAGAGAGAGAGAGAGAGAGACCCTGAACTTAAAACGACTTCATTGGGCGTCAAATAGAGCAAGCAGACATCGCCAAGCACTAACTGACAACGAGTTGTTCGTCGACTCAAAAGGTACAGATCTAATTCCATTTTAAGCGCAATGCAATAGACCAGGTCGATTTTGTATCCCGGACACATTATTTGACCCTGTCCCGATGCCCCCTGGTAGCCTCTTTGGCTGCTTG
This sequence comes from Theodoxus fluviatilis, assembly GCA_034096865.1. Classification (NCBI taxonomy): domain Eukaryota; kingdom Metazoa; phylum Mollusca; class Gastropoda; order Cycloneritida; family Neritidae; genus Theodoxus; species Theodoxus fluviatilis. The sequence goes on from JAWQFJ010003022.1 coordinate 197,535, forward strand.
GGGCCACCCTGGCTTGGGTACTGGGGCAGGCCCCGAAAGTTCAGCAGCCAGGGCTTTCAGCTCGTAGGGGCAGCTTCGGCAGTCTCCACGACAAAAATATTTCGTAAACAAAACGACCGACAACAAAACTAGTCAAAAACGGATACCTTCCAATGCAAACAAAGACCCCCAAAAATTCCATTCTGAATTGGTCAGGAAAACCGAGTTAAAGTCGTTAATGGGAATCTTTGGCATGATTGCCGAACATGAGCCATGATGAGCAGCAATTTCTTCCAAATGTTGACTATCGAGAGCAAGCAATACCAACTACTAGGTAATGCAAAGAAATGCCATTTCTCTCTGCCCTGCAGAGGCACCGAGCAGAGCAAGGCGACAAATACGTTCGTAGCAACCAACGTAGCAACGCCCTTTGACGCGTCAGCCTCGAAGCACGAAACACGACGCGACCACCACACGTGAGAAAGGAGGATCCTGATCGCAACGGACACCGCAGAGATTTACATCTGCAACTGGCTGCCATGCTGAACAAACTGGGCGTCCTTCCGTTCACACAAGTAATCTAGAGTACGCCGAATATAACATGATTTCATACGCACTCTTCCTACTCCTTACAACAAAGTGAAAACGCTTCCTTTGACATGCAATCTGCGTGTCTTCTCATTACAAAGTAGGGAAAAGACAGACCGCCGGAAACTGAGGAAGGGCTCCGCCCGAAACACGTTCTCCTTCATCAAACCAGGGATATCTAATCCTCCAAACGATCCTTCTTCTCATTACAAAGACGGCATCTACCCCAAAAAAGCTCATGACATCAGACGAAAAATCTAGGCAATTAACTTCTTGGACACACACGCAAAACGGCCGTAGCTGAGCTGAGGAGAGATCATACATAGAACACGAGGAGTGATGCTAGTTAATCCGCTGCGAATCCTGCCATGCAAGATTATATTTCGCGCTCAGCATGCCAAGGCAGCCAGCGCGGGAGGCGGGGATTAGAGAGACAGATGGCCTGAGCTCACAGGATTAGCGCCTGGGCTCCAGGGAGAAATAAATCATCAGTGAATTATTGACCCGGAGCAGCAAGTGTCTCGCCTCGCATCCTCGTGCTTTCACAAGAGTGACTCACACGACGCGCACTCTTCAACTTGTTTTCCCTTCAGCCAGCTCCAGGAGCGGCGGCGGGAACAAAAAGCCTTCCTCAGGCGAAGAAAAATATTTAGGGACCATTCGAATTTTATTTTTTCAAGGTTGGAAACCGACCTCGTTGGCTTTTAGCATGCATCTGCAGCGTGTGCACGCCACGATGCGCATTTTTGTTAGCGCGTCGCGAGCAATGGCACCGATAATGATTCACGTCCTCCAAGTCGCGGGTAAAGGTCTTTCCCATTTGTTGCAGGCCAACTGGAGATGTTATCGGCTTATCTCCATCTCTCCATTTCCTCCTCCTTGACGACCAGGGCTGGGAAAGGCCAGGGCAGATCCGGTGGAAAATACCACGTCCTTTCCTGCTTTTGAACAAGAGCATCTCCTCTGCCCGGTTTCTGCACGAAGGAAATGAGCAGGAGATGGTCTTTACATGTGACGAAATCAATAGGAAATATTTAACTTGACGCACAATGGTGTTTTTGTACGTGTGTAACAAGGTTGTGTCGCCACATCAAATATTTCTCGGAGCGAATGCAGAGCAAGTACAGGTTTGCTACATCGAATGATATGCTTGAGTAATTTGAATAGTTTACTCATTTAAAAGACAAATGAAAGAGTTCAAGAGAATTGAGGAAAAGCTGTACTGGTTCTCCTAATTATCCCACCTACTAACGTCCAATCCCAGCAGAATTTTTTTCCCTACAATAATTTCCAGCTGGGCAAAGAAAGACGGAGCAGCAGCAGCAGCAACAACACTAACGATATAAATAAATAAAAAGGGGAAAAAACCAAATGAGAAAGTAATTGTATTATAAGCCATATAGGGATTTAAGTCAACAAAAGACTGAGAGGACACTTTGGCAGTCCACACGACAGATGAGACAGAAAGGATCACACTGAACCGTATCTGCACTGTGAGGGCAACATAACGGGGTCTGCAAACCCAATCACCAGGCAGTTCCACAGGGGAACATTGCAAGCTACCATCATTTGCATCAACGGATGTGCCTTTTCACTGCGGTCAAGGCCGCCTCCTACAAAAGTCCCACAAATGCCCAGCTGATCCTGAAAGCCATGGATAGAGGATGACCAGGAATGACCAGACTTTCGCTTTAGGGGACAAAGCCAGTAATTAATCTCGGCCTCATTTAATTGGACACCATCTCTTCCCCTTTCTCCTCCTGGCGGCTGGCAATATTTTCCAGCTCAGCCTGTGTGGACCTTTCCTCTCCTGTCCAGACAGCAATATCTTTCAGCTTAGATGGACCTTGTCCACATCCCATCGTTAGTTCTTGCTGAGCCGGCGGCAATATTTCCCAGCTTAATTAGTCTCCCCCTCTCCCTCTTCCTTATACGCGGACAGCGATTTTTCCACGCTTAGCTCTCCCAATATCCCACCCCACTTCATGAATATCGGAGAGACTCTGATTCTTCTCCATAGAATCTGACGGGTTCCTGCGGTGTGGAATAAGAAACTCCAGGACGAGAGCCGCATGGCAGATTGGACAAAGGATTCTTTCCCTTCTCACCGACTCACTGAAAGTGATATCGGGTTCAGAGACTGCTGCACTATCAAAGTGCACACCGCGACAAAGCAAAGACGTCCCCAAGCACCACGCACACTCCTCAGGAAGAGATATAAGGGATTGGATGAATGACAGAGAGAGAGAGAGAGAGAGAGAGAGAGAGAGAGAGAGAGAGAGAGAGAGAGAGAGAGAGAGCAGACAAAAAAAACACAATAATTGGTAGCCAGGTCGCTTCCAAAGCAGTCGTGAACGTTATTGATTTTCCTTGTTTCGTCCAAATGGAGTCTGCCGGCGCATTAGCAAATTGAATTTAGAATTGCAAACAGAGGGATTGCGAAGGAAAAACCTAGTTCTCTTGGCAGGAAACAGGAGGAGATGTATTTGTTAGAAACATACAAAACAGGGCTTACAACCCCGGCACAAATAAAGAAACACGGCAGATTCCATCAATCAAAGAAAGAAATAATAACCAACACTCCAACCACATAATGACGTTCAACGCAAATGGGTTAAAAACTTTAAATGAAGACTGGTTTGTGCTCTTTAAATGAAAGAAACACACCACATTTCCATGCATCCGATGCTACAGTTTACAACTGCTTTTGACACATGGACAGCGATGTCCCTGGTCGTCCCTTCGCCAATAAAGTGGTCCATTATGGAAGGCATGACTAAAGAGACTGCCCTGCAACGGCGGAAACGGAATGAATATTCATGAAGGCGTGGCGTCGGGAAAGCCAGGATGTCAAGGCTAGACAAGTCACGCGAGGTCGACACGCAGAATCACGTGATTCGCTCTCAGACTTTAACGACTGCAGGACGGCACCATTGCACTTCCATCTTCGATGTCCAAGCCTATATTCCACGAGACAAAGAGTAGAATTTCACTATAATGGTTAGACTGAATTCAGGATGACCGTTTTCGCATTGGCGCGCTCTTACCATACAGCATTGCAACTCGTCATAGTCGCTTCCAGACCTTTCTCCCTCTCTTCATCATTTCGACTGTCCCAGGGGACGATGTACAGCTTTTTTTCCACCCCGAACATCCTCAGCAGAGACATCTTGATGCATATCAAAAGCAATGAACCATTATCAATCCCCAATGGATGTCTGCCATGAGCCCGAGGGACGCAGTATCCTGCGCATCACATGGACGAATGACATTCATCTCCCTTTATCGCTAGTGCTCCCACTGGCAAGTCGGCTCCATGGCGTCCATCGACCAAAAGACTTACAGTACGCACAAGCATCGAACCGTCAAATCTGACAAATCATCATAATCCCACCACTATCTGTCCCCACCTGTCTCTGAAGCCGGCCTTACTTTCGAGTCACTCACTAGGTATAGAATTTACAGATTCACTCATTATCAGACAAAATAAAGTTTATCGGAAAAAAGATTCCTCTGGATAATCTTCAGTCACTATACCTCGCCACTCGAACCTAAGCTCTACCGCATCTTTCAAACATCAACCTTCAGAGTTGTGCGCCGAGCTTCTGGTAGTCTGTGGACGCTGCCAGTCTCTGGCCTTGGACAGCGCCAAAGCATGATGGCAGGAAGCTGACGAGTCCGGGCGCAGATCTCTACGAGTTTCACTGGTTCATTCTTTGATGCCAGAGTCGTGAGGAAGCAACGGGAGGCTGGATCCCAGGCGCCATCCATCGCCGTCCCGGGTTGTAAACGTTAATAATTCAAGAGTTAACGCCGTGGCAGAATGCCACAGAGAGAGATGCCAGCATACACGTCTATAATGAACCCGTGCACAGGACGCTGATCCAGTTTCCTCTTGTGCGCCACAGCTTTATCAACATAGAAATGTCTCGTGTTAGTGTAACACAAGTTGCAACTTGATGCCGCAACCCGTCCTTTGATTGAATACCAGACGTCACGCGTATCTTGATCCCCGGATGTCAAGTCTCTATTTCCGGGGAAGGGCGAGGGGGCAGCCATGCAAATCATCACATCGATCAGGGGACAGCGCGGGTGACGTGATGGCCTCCGAGAGATCCACCGCGGGAAGCCAAAAGCGTGGTAGGTCAAGGTCACCAGTATGAATTCAAGTTCAGGGTCGCCTAGCTCCCTACCCTCTTAAGACCCCCCATCCCTAACCCAACCCTCTCCTCCATACCCTTACTCTCCACCAACACCCGAAATTTCTAACCCCCATCTTCGTCATCTCTCTTGCTTTCTCTCCGTGCCTCTCTCTATTGGCCCGTGTTAAGGCGCGACGCCCCTTTGCTTGCAGGGCAAATATTTCCCCTAATCCGCTCTCTAAGCCTCCTAATGAAGGGCATAAATCAATTTCGGCATCAATCAACCGTCTTGCCCGCCCAAGTCGCTATGGCAGATGATGAGACCCTTGCAAGGGTCCCGCTGCTCGAGAGGCCGTTCAAGGCCAAGGGAAGACACAGTTTCCCTGCCCCCATCGCAAGTAACCCCTTCTCCCTCCTCCCCTTCCCTCCGCCTCATTTTATTCACCCATAATCAGTAGCGAATGAATCCATTTCAGAACCTATCAATCATTTTTGGTCGTTTCCGGTCCTCAAAGCAACTGCCTTGCCAGGAAAAATGAAGGCTCTCTTCATCAAAATCCCCAAGTCAGACTATCTATTCATTGACATGTCCATCACACTGTTGTTAGATGTCAAGTGGCTCGCATCATGGCAACAGAGCAGTGAGAATAGACTAATACTGGAACTGTCAAAAAATAAAACATTCATCAATATTTCTGCCTTAAGAACTGAACACATTTCCTCAAGTCAATGTAGCATTCAGTGGGTTTGTTTCCCCCGAAAATTGCTCATGCTTTATGAACATTCCATGTCAGGCAGAATCTTCCAGAGCATATGAGAGCATGCTCTCTACCATGCCAAGCATGTAACTGCTAACAGCTTTCAGCATCCAAAGATGAACAAAACATTGTGATGCAAAAGGATTTCCCATTGGATGCGATACATATATAAAGAAAGCAAGTTAGGCTGCACTTTTAATCAATGTTCTTTGTGTGTTAGAGAGTCCTGACAAGTGACTCTCACAACCAGTAACTCGTAAAATGTGTCCTATGACAACAATGATTATGCACATGAAACCAATTTTATTTTAAAAATCTGTCGTAAAAGAATGTTTGACTTTTTTTCTGATGTTAGCACTACAGCATAAATGTTAGAAAAACGTTAGAAAAATGTGTAAAAACAATGTTATTTGCATTAAAAAATAAAATCGTTACTCACTTCCATTTAAAAAAATTATACTCCCTACATGGAACACGTGAAACTGGAACTCACAGTTTGCGGGATGCGGTGAACAAGAGAGAAAACAAAGAGCCATTTTGTGTGTGTGTTTTTTCAAACGCACACTACAAGAGCATGCCACAACATTCACTAATCAAACACAGAATGTCAGAATGAGAATAAGATCAGGCGTGCAAGACAATAGTATACACAAACTCTACATTTCAATATGATATCCGGGGTGGGTGGGGAGTGGGTGGGGGGTGGGTGCGCACACTGCGACTGCTTATTTCTACTGTTGCAAAACTCTTCAGTGTTCAAGGGGAAAACTGGCACTAGGGCTGGAGGAAGGGTGGTACTGAAGGTGGTGTAGGGAGACAGGCGTTCAATGGAGGGGTCTGGGCAGGGGTGGGGGGGGGGGGGGGGGGGGGGAAGGGGAGGAGGGGTGTGTTAAAAATGAAGGATTCACCTTGAGGATCTGTGGGGAAGCAACAATGGGGGGGTGAGGGTAATCAACGTTGGAGGGGCATTTCCAATTAACAGAAATATCGGCACATTTTCTAAGTCAGATTCATGAGATTTCCTATCTAATTGATTTCTGCATGTCTAATTTGTGCTTATTTTACTCATACATCTATAAAACTTGTGCAAAAAAAAAAGACTGACTGTTTAGAAATGATTTCAAACTTAATAACTATTCTGAATCTGAGAGTCCAAGTGAATTCCAACAATATTTATAAAAATGCATGCAAATTTTAATGAAGCTTTCCCTCTTGCTTTCTTTCCTTTTGAAAAGCATCAACCCTTCCGAATTGTAAGCTTCTGGTTGGCAAGAACTAGCTTTGGGTTTCAGAAAGCTCAACACAATTCAAGGCGGGAATCGGCAAGGGACGTAACTCTGGAAGGTTTCATTTTTGTGGAGTTTGAATGCCATTTTCGTCCATGAGTTGCATTGAATATGCAAAATATCCAAATTGTCTAGTCCTGATGCATTGCCTATGCAGAATTTTCATGCAGGCATACACATAAACACAGATGCAACAATTCTATCTGTTGTGAGACAAAACGTGCCAATTCAACACACCCTCTACACAGCTACCTCACACAAAAAGTTTTCACACATGATTTTGCTTTATCTCTCTTACATTATCTACAGCTGAAAAACCCCTAAAAAAACTATAATAAAATAAAAAAGCAACTTTGCAGCAAAGTTTTTAAAGGTTCTCAAATTGGACCCCCAAAATGCCAAAATGTTAATGCTGCATCAACTGACATTTATTTTCGCTACAGGAAAAAAACATAAAATCAAAATATGTCTATGGCAGTGCCAGCCAAGCCTGAAGACTCAATACAAGGAGCAGTTGTGGCAAGACAGGAGGTGAGTGATCAGGGAACTTCAAAGGAGAGAAGCAGCTAGAGATGGGCAAAAAACGAAACCAAAGGTGCAGTGGTATGGAGAAGGAAGTTATACCTTTCTGTACAGTGCTCTCCCCTGATAGAACAAAGAAAGTCAAGAGTCAAGATATAGCCACATAAATAGTCGCAGCAATTGTAGCCTGTCAACACTCCTACTGGGCAAACATTGACAAAAAATGTTATTTGAGAAAAGATGATGAAAAAGAATAAAATCAAGAGTTATAACCAGTAACTTTGATCAAATTCTTTCAATTTGATACAAATAAATAGTAAATGAAGATATGAATTATCAAACATTTCATTTCATGATAAAAAGTTTCTTACATTCAAATGATGCTTGATTTTTTAGAAAATGAGAGTCACACATGAGACAAACTTTTTAAAACAGGAGAAAGAAAGGCACTAAATACAAAGAAAATGTGAGGTCAAGAAAATAATACATCTCCCCTTAAGAGTGAATTAGTAGAGTCAAGAATTAGTCCTATCCACACATCTGCAAACCACATTCTCCCTCAACATGATCATACTGGTCAACACTGTCACACTCAACATCCATGCACATAGACTGTGCTTTATGTTACAAACATCCTTACACATACTCTGTGTTTCCATACAAAGACCCAAGACTGGAGCTGTGAAGCTGCCTCACTTTTGCGAGTCCAAAGTGTTCCCTGCATGTCGTGTACCAGACGGCAGTAGCCATCAATGAGGTCGGCCATGTCTTCCGCAATGTCCCCACTGTCGCAGGTGATGGTCAGGGGCTCTGCAGCCCCAGCAATCTTCAGCTGCAGAATTCCCTTGCCGTCCTCACTGCTCATGGTGTGGATGGACTGCACTTGTACAAAGTCCGCCATGTGGGTTGGCTGCAAGCAGATGACAAATTATTTTTATTTTTTTTTATTTTTTACAATGAGATAATGGAACTTTGTTCACTGTTTACAAGGACGCCACACATGAAAAAAGGACGTAAATGTATGTACATGAACAGGATCAAGACTAACATCCAGTCTTGCGACTTAAACGCGCACGAATTTAGAGGCTGATCTAGTTATTCTCGAGACAGAATTGTCGGTTACTTTCTTCGCACCCGTGCTGCTTGCTCGTGCTGGTTAGCCTTGATGACAAATGCTCTCTGTGACAGTGGTGTATTATGATATGCTGCTCTGTAACAGATCCCTGCTTCCAGATCCCCTTGTTATTTCAAGAAAACATTTGATCAAGTGGTAATGGAGACACTGATAACGATTATGATACCTTATGTTACAAGAATGAGCAGTGCCTGGGAAGCATTAGTTCAAGTGAAATGAAACTTTTTGTGCCACAAACATTTTGCAAATATGTCAGAGACAGCTGACTGAAAACCTGAATGCCAGAATCAATAGCAATCATGAGTAATACAGCACAGAAATGAGAGCCAGTCCACCCTCGCTACATTATAAATGAGATTAACACACCATTTATTGCCAAATGGGCAAACAGGACAGTAACTGAAATGACAAGCAGTGTGACACTGCAGAATCAAGGACTAGTGCAGTCTACTTACACAGGATGCCTTCTCTGTCAGGTAGCTGATGCCACAGTCTGGTCCTATCACAATCTCCACATATATACTCCATCCAGACTGCAAGGAATTCAAACAAAAACTCTCATAATAAAAAGCTAACAATGAATTTTTCATAAATCCCATGCTTCATATCTTGGTGTTATTGACTCTGGTGTTATTCCTTGACAACTCATGATATTGCAATTAATTCAACCTGAATTCAAGAATCAACATTTCTGTCACCACACATTAATTCATTTTTGAAAAATAAATTCCCCCCATATAACAACAACCCCCACTAATTACCAATCCCATCCCTCCACCAATCCCCCCTTTGCATGTGCGCACGCACACACATACACACACACACACACACACACACACACACACACACAAGCATGCACACACACTCACACAAGCACGCACACACACACACATGATAGTGAAGTAAATATACATTTTATGCTAAGGTGTATTGCCCTAAGAAAGAGAGTATGATTACAATCCTGAGTCCATCACAGCCATCCTCAGTAATAAATCTCACAGAGCAACACAGCGGGAATTCATAAGACAGAGGAAACGGAACACATGGGCAGCTCATTACTGAGAGGAAGCAGCACACTTTATAAGAATAAACAACTCACACAGAAAGAGATCTTACTTACCCCAAGGGCACACTTGAAGAACTCCTGGTTGAATTTGCTAACTGTGAAGAGAGTTTCAAAGAACTTGTAGACACATTCTGATTCCGTCAGCTGGGCGTACTGCCTGAAGTGATGTTGAATCAGTTTCCTCAGTGTTTTGGACTGAAACAGGGTATGGCATCAAATTACATTTTGCATTTGAGATATACTTGAAATAATATCTCCTGTGAAAAATTGACAGCTCTAGAGGTGGAAAAATGCACACATGCACATGCACAACCGCACGCTCGCATGCACGCGCGCGCGCACACACACACACACACACACACACACACAGATATGCACACACCCCTTCTTTCACTATACAACATAATGTTGATTTGAGCTTCCTAAGTACCCATGGAAGTGTTGAAATGGGATGAATTTTACTAATAAGCTTTGTTTGCCAGAGAATTTAATAAATTCTCTGCATTCAGCTTGTATCTCTTAAAGATTTCATACAAAACTCATACAAGTCCAAAGGTCACTCACATTACTTTGGCTCTGGCGCACTCACAACTGACCAACACAACATAGCCTCCACACTCTAAAGCCTCAAGTTTACTTTCAAAAAGGTTTTGAAGCCAAAGCCACTGATATATATATAATTGCCCAAATAGGATTTATGAGCTGGCTCTATGACAAGAACAAAAGCAGCAGTTTGAACATCACAAAGCATCTGTACTAACATTATTTTTTAAACCTTGACCTCATTCATATCACTGGCTCCTAATGACACTCATCTCCATTTCAGTACAAGAGAAGAATGATACTAAAAGCATGCTATACTTGAAGCACACAACTCGTTCTTCCATTCATGGACAGAGTGTCCTGTAACTTTGACAGGTCTCTGTGCTGTGTCTCACCTTCATGGACTCAATGACGGTCTTGGGCAGGAACCTCTTGAGCCCCACCTCCTTCTCCAGGTAGTCAAAGTTAGACTTCTTGTCTAGGGCCACCTGGGGCATGTCCTTGAAAAACCTCCTGAAATGCCATTGGAACCCCAACTTCACAGATGCTTTGGCCATGGTCAGCTTCTCACAAAATAATCAAATATTGCCATCAAAATGTCCTTTTCCATTTGAACTGTATCTTCTTCACAGCATATGGTAAGCATGCAACATTCAACACTTTAGAGTGCTTGGCTATTCATTAACCTGACACAGACTAGTTAACATAAGATTTAGACATTACACAAAACAACTACAACTTGCATATGCATTCCCTACTATGCATTCCCCAAATAATCATAGGAGCTTTGCTCTTCATCATCTCCTTGTGGACATAAGCATTCCAAAAGTTTAAAAACATTTATCCACAGAGAGATCCAATGGAGTCTCAGTTGTCCTCATACCTCATCTCTATGCAGCCAAGGCGGATGGCCACATCATGGTCAATGTTCTCAGCCAGCTCCCGCATGTAGTCATTGCGCACCTGAAGCACAGAAGCAGCAGCCCTCCTGTCACACCATGGGTGGGTTCGTTCTAGTCTGTGTGACTGTCCAGCTGTCTGTCACATCAACTATTTGTCCACCTGTGCACGTTGCATGATTACAGGAGAAGCTATCTATATGCAGTGTACTTGCAGGTGTGCATTGTGTGAAATTATGAAGAACATAGAATTATCAGTTCACACTGTGTGTGTGTGTGTGTGTGTGTGTGTGTGTGTGTGTGTGTGTGTGTGTGTGTGTGTGTGTGTGTGTGTGTGTGTGTGTGTGTGTGATCTGTGGGGTATGTGTGAGCATTGGTCCTGTGCACAGATGCAATACCTGTGAGGAGTAGCCAACAATGGACTTCGTCTTTTACTATGATTGGTCCCCTGTACTGACCGCCATACATTTCTAATGCATTTTCATTATTTCCAGCCTCTCAATGAGCATTGCCATGCTCTTGAAATTACAGATAAAATTATTAGGGTTTACTTGCTGAAAAACAATCTTTCAGTTACATGCATCACCACAACTTGTGCACGAGTTATTTGACATTCAAGCAAGTCCTGCTGTCTGAGTGACAAGCTGAGCTGTGAGGCAAGGGGCCTGAGACGGGCAGACGGCACTGCTAGCGTCCCCTCCATGACAGCCTGATCACCAGCCAGCATGCAGCCCTTAGGGACCAAAGGCTTGTGCCAGTCCCCTTAGGGGCAGTGATGGAATATCAGCAGTGAGCATGCCTGACTTTAACTCTCCAATACAACTACATTGTGACAATACTGATGGGATGAGATGCTAGTCTCATGAGATACATTCAAAGAAGCGGGGTCTTCTCTTGTCGAGAGGGATAATGAGTGCTAGAGTGTATTAATGGAGTGACATTTTCATGATCCATTAACTAGAAAATAAAATATTCCACATGATGGAAATGTCATTGCAATGTTTTAGCAAATCCACAACATGCATGAAAATGGTTAAAACCATATAGAGAGTGGTGGAAACACAGGCAGGATGTGTGACACAGAAATGTCATTTTCAGCTCATCAAGGATATGAAAATGGTACATACACAAATCAAATTCAAGCAAAAGGTATAATGAAGCACGTTGTTTTCATTACAACTGCCTTTGTGATAATGATAATTTAAAGACATTGGTGATTACTTAATTTTCATCTTGGAAAAATCTGTTATTTCATTCTAAAATTGCACTTCCCACAGGGTTTCCTTATGACATCCTGTGCAACCTCTACTTCAGTTAGTTGCAATCATTGTCAAACATGTGCATTGTCTGAACCTTCCTCATTATCTACAGGATGTTCCCAAGCTCCCTAACAAATCAAGTCTGAGGACGGATTTCTGACTTCCTTTCTGCCCAACTGAGTTCTGGAGCATTCTGGCTCTTGCAGGCAAGACAGGGCTATCACATTGCACTGGGAATTCTCTTTTACGCTCCCATCTGGGGCTCCCATGTTCCTCCTCCTGCAGTGCCACAACTTCAGCAACAGCTGTTGGCAGGCCATGTTGACCATGTGAGCTGCCTGGGAAAATAACTTCTCTGTGCACACACCATGGCAAGGCATTCCCCATATCCACAGTCTGGGAGGACTCCAGCGTTTAGCAAGAGGGAAAAAAACCTGTAGGCATGAGCAGCATGTCCTGGAAAAGATAAGTATATGAGGGCTGCCTGCACGTTCAGGCAAGGTTCCAGACCTGTCTGTTTGTTCAGTATTAGGGTTACATCTTCCCAAGACACAGGAGCATTTTCCCCAGGAAAGCAAAGCCTCCAGGCCCTTAGGGAGAATAGGAGTTGTGGCCTCAGGAGGGGATCGCTAGGAATGTCTTTGTCGGCCTATTTGGAAACATTGGCATCCATTTTATGGTGTTCTCACACGTCAGAAAATGATAAAGTGAAAAAACGACCCACAGGGAATCTGTTTTTTAACTTGGCACACAAGGAAAACCTGCACCTTCCATCTTTCTCCAAAAGTTCAGATACTCCAGTTGTCTTGCGAAGGGGTCATGGTGACCAAATGTGGTTTGACAGCTCTAGTTAATGCATGCAATAATCATGACAAGTTCTGGCTTGTGAAGACATGGTATGCAGCAAAAGCTTCAAGATGACAAAAGATTACATGAAAATATCCCTTGCAATTATCAGGTCCACAGACTTAATAACTTTCACACAACGACAGACTGTATTCGTTGAGTCCTCTGTGATTGTTGGATAGTTTGATGTTCCACAATTGATTGATATCGTTAAGTCAGTTTAGGACAACAAAGAACTATATTCACATGCACGCATGCATGCACGCACGCACACACACACCATCCACAACAATAATAACGACAACAAATCAATAAAAAGCCAACACACCTAATGCACTTATTTGTCTCCTGTCAACTTTATATCACTCTTGAATCATGAAATGCTTACCTGATCATAGAGGTAGTAGAAAGTGACCTTGTCTTTGGCATTCAGTTCTTGGAAATTTTTTGGAAGATACCGGACTCGGAGTTCATACCTAAAATAAAATAGAAAATAATATATGCTAGACAATGAAGAAGCAAGCTGCACAAGTAATGACAAGATAAAACCAAACAAAATCCCATGAGGTTCAAAACCCATATGTGTATATATGGCAACTAGAAATGAGGAAGGGTGCATTTGTGTGCATGCAGTGTTATCCCCCATCTGCTACATGTTTACTTTCACAGCATTTCTCTAATGAATGACAAGTATGTTTTTGTTCTGGCTATCCATGCATGCATCTGTGTCCATGATGCTACTGGAATCACCAGTGCATTCATGTGCACAAGAAGTTAATCTTACTCATTAGGCAAACATGATTCAGCCAAGTCTTTCAAGCAGTGATGCAGACACCGATTATTGTCCTGCCTGCATGACAGCTGCTCTCGGCACACATGCCTGATTTCTCTCCTGCTCCAACTGCTATGGTACACATATCTGTTCACAGGCTGTCTTGTCTGCATGAGGTTGCATTGGTGCATGCCCGGCCCTGGTGTACCTAAATATGCACGTGTGTTTTGGCAATCATGAATCATTGCCATTGTGGAGGCTGCATGCATGCTTCAAGTTATGTTCCCTGATTGCCCTTCAGTGCAAATGCATGGCAGAGTGTTCTTGTAACTATGCAAGTGCACACTAACACATTGTCTACATACTTATATGGATCCTTAGTGTGTGTGTGTGTGTGTGTGTGTGTGTGTGTGAGAGAGAGAGAGAGAGAGAGAGAGAGAGAGAGAGAGAGAGAGAGAGAGAGAGAGAGAGAGAGAGAGAGAGAGAGAGAGAGAGAGAGAGGGGGGGGCGGAAAGTGAGGGATGGGTGGACAGATGGACAGCATGTATGATTGACTGACCAACCTATGGACTGACCGAACAGGCAGGCAGACATAGAAAGAGAGAGCATATGAGTAAGTGAATGCATGCATTATGTTTTATACACAAGCATTCCTGACTAATGAACCTGCACTCATGCTTGCGACCATCTGCTTGCTACATTGGACTTTTGGGAAGATTCCATGGAACCCATCCTCCATCCTCTGAACCTGGTAGTGCTTCCCCTTGCAGCTTTCCTCTCCACGTTGACAGAGGTGAGGAAACTTCACTTCCTTCCTTTCATGATGAGCAACCCGACTCTCCTGTTTGCTTACTCTGTCTGCAAGAGGATACATTTGGAGGCTGCAAACCCTCTGTCAACTGGCTGCAGATGAGTGCAAGATTCTTCTTCTGGCAGGTCCGGTAAACAAATTCCCTGGGAGTAGTCCGCTCCTGCATAGATGGCGCTACTGCACAGGAAGTTTTGCTTTCAAAGGACCTCACACCTTTGGTGGTGTGATTTTTGCCATGATCACCTACCAAAGTCAACCGTCTTGTGTTTCTTGCCAAGTCCCACCCAGAACATTCCATACAAATTTCGTATGGAAAAAAAGAACAGCTTTGGGAGGAGACTACATAGAAAGGGTGCGGCTTATTTGTGAAAATGGAACCCATTATTAAATTCAGGTCATCAAAGGGGGAAAGGAACGATTATGTTGATTTCAGAGCGGGGGGGGGGGGGGGGGGGGGGGGATGAAGGGGAGAGAGAGAAAGAGAGAGAGAGGGGGGGGGGGGTGAGGGGGGGGAGGGGAGAGAGAGAGATAGTTTGATTTGAACATGAATGTATTGTAACCAGTGTTATTGTGTGAATTTTGTGTGGGATAGAGGGTGTGTAGGGGTGGGGGGGTGGGGGGTGGGGGGAGGGATTGGATTTGTTTGTCTGTTTGCTTGTTTTAACAAGGGCTGAATGTAAGATAGGCAGCTATGCCTAATTCATGAATTTTCCTTGAAAAATAAAGTTTAATCTCTCTCTCTCTCTCTCTCTCTCTCTCTCTCTCTCTCTCTCTCTCCATAACCCTACGTGAAAGTAAGCAATTTGATCACCGTTACTCTTCAGTTACTTTACTTTCTATGACAGCAAGCTGAAGTGCCAAGCATCCACGGGGAAAGAAAGATAGCAACTAACTTATCAATGCGTTAACTTCCTCACTTCCGGGTCGATGCCATGGCGACTGCTACACGTGCAAAACGTCTGGCCGTGCTTCCCACGTGCAACGCGTGCCGTCTGGCAGCAGTCTCGCTCTACTGCTTGTCACAGGCTGGACAGGCAATGCATCTGCAGCGGCAAGTGAAGGCGGCCGACTGGACACCAGATGCGCCGTCTGAGAAGCACGCAATTAGCTTTGCTGCATGCCTGCTTCAGCCCGCTTCCCATGTTATGCTAAGGAGGATGGCGTGGGTGTGAGATGGTAAAGCAATCAGCCAGGTTTCGCAACACCTTCTGCGGTTGCTTGGGCTGACTGCGAGAAAGTTGTGGCCTCGCCCAGTGTAGTAGCGGCATTCCAACACTCTTGGGTCTTTCGCGGTATACGTATGAACAGCGCTACTCTCTCTCTCTCTCTCTCTCTCTCTCTCTCTCTCTCTCTCTCTCTCTCTCTCTCTCTCTCTCTCTCTCTCTCTCTCTCTCTCTCTCTCTCTCTCAGAGCAGTTCAATACACGAATTTAGCACCGAGTTCACGATCCACGCGCATTCCGATTGAGTAGGCACCCACTCATGCTGTTGGCGACTCGAAATAGAAGCCTTATCAGTTAGGTCCAGAGTAAAACAATGCGACTCGTTTCCATAACGAAAACGTTTATCTGAGAACCATTTCCATCTTTGCAAGCAAAATCTCCTTCGTTACATTAACTCAACGAAAAAAAATTGAACAGAATACAATGTTTTGCAAACTTTGCCAGAAGTCCAGAAGACCGAAAAGCGTGTCCAAGAGTAGTTTGCGGGCAAACTGATAGGTCCGACACAGGGGAACTTTCTGGGGTCCCACTGCGCCTGGGAATGATTAATTTGGGGACATTTGCAACGCGAGTGCTAATTACTATGGCATCTGGCAGTTTGCGTAGCATGGGTCCTGGGTCAAAAGTAGGCTAGCATGGGAAACCGGAAACCGGGATATAAAAGGGACAAAAAGGTGATATCGTGACATTTCGCACGGTACTCGTAAGAAATTTATACTGCTACCAAGATGTAATGGTCTCTCTGTTTTTCATTTAGTATCTATGGTGTTTAACTTTCCTTCTATATTTGAAGCAGAAAATTGCAAAAGTTTCATTACTCGATGTTTCAGGCAAAAAAAGTCACGTCTGCTTGCTGTGATAAGTGTCAGAACATTTTGTTTCTAGCGAGTTTTATTAAAACAGGGCGATACAAATTTCTTTAACATTTTGTATTGGGAGTACAGTGTATATAATATATATCTATCAAATTTTGAAAGCTCCAGGAAACACGCGAATGAAAATGGTGAAACTTTCTCTTATGGTTCCAGAGTCAAACTTTCCAGGCAGACGGGAAAAATGAATACAAACGCAGTGAAGCTGCTTTTGCAACTCTTCTTCCATTTCAGAAAAAAAAGAAAAATTCCCATGTGTCCAGAGTGATCTACTGTTCAAGGGCACTCTTTCAAGAACGGTGTGCCTACACTGTTGTTGCCATGACGGACGTGAACACGAGTTCCAGAGCCATGGAGGGCTGAACTTTGGAGTGACAAGCAGGGATCACCTACAGAGGACGAAGTGGTTCTGCATGTCGCGACAAGAGCGAGCCACGCTCAATTTTGCGTTGTTCACAGACGGATGCATGCAAACGACGACCTCTGCCGTTGCAATTTCATTGGCAGTGCAGAGAAGGGACGCTTGGATGATCGAAATGCACTTCCTTGGCAATATGATGTGTGAGACATGGTTATCTCTCATTTCCCTCATCCACCCACACGCTCCGTCACCGATCTAGACGTGATGCATGGCCACTTTACACATGACTGACAAGAGGTTTCCTCCAGGTGAACAAGATGGACAATCTTTAATGTTGACTGAATTCACTGCATCCTCACATCACCACTTCCAAATTCTGCAGATTCGATCACCAGGTTATATCGCTAGTGAGGTTTCTGCGGTCGAAAGCCACATTCAACGTGCCTGGGAACTTACAATCTGTATT